>VMBQ01002513.1:0-140939 GCA_007657795.1 Dreissena rostriformis | reverse complement strand
GATGATGATGATGATGATGATGTATGCACCAGTATGCGCAGAGCTATATCAGTTAACCGACCCTGAGGTTAAGTAAGGTAACACTATTGCATTCGTCCACTGAACTTGACGACATGACTCGATCTTAAAGATATGTTCAAAGCAAACTACGATAAAGCCATTTACACGGGCCGTTTAACAAGACGAATGTTTAACAGCTCCCCTGACTTTGATGGACCTCGTTAACGTCGACGGGATATTGATTTATCAAGTATTAATTCTTTTTGAAAAAAAAACCGTTGTATAGTATGGCGTTATAAATGATGTACAGTATTTGTATTGTTTCTAAGTATACTTGAGGGAAATACAGTTTTTATGTGAACCTCGTTCTGAAAACAAACACGGTTATATGCATGTGCGGAAAATGTCGTCCCAGAATAGCCGGTGCATTTCGCATATGCGACTTTTTTCCGCATATACTAGATTATTGTTAAGAAGAGACTTCCTTCAAACGGAAAATTCCATCAATGCGTTAAGTGTCCTCCCTGATTAGCTTGTTCGGAATGCACAAGCTAATCTGGGATGACACTTTGCGCACATGCATTAAGTCCCGTTTTCCCAGAGCGAGGCTCATATGTAGCATAAGGATCCATCATGATAAAGCTCGAAAAGGAAAACCTTAAGTTATCTTAGAAAACCCGTTACTTAAATAACGTTAGTATTTGACTGTTAGGTATTAGATATATAATTTAGTGTCGACCAATGCTAACATGTTTCATGATTTAGCCTTATAAGTATATATCATTGCATTGCAAATTATATGACTAGTAATATAAAAAAACTTAACTTAAACGTTGAATGAAGACAGTTATAATGTTAATATTTTATGTAGGCAGTAAATACATCCCATACGCTCCTAAACCCCGGTCGCGTATTTGAGAACAACTCTTTTCTTAAATTCAAACTGAAAAAAAAGTCGTTGCACAAAGATTTTCATAACTATTCAATTTAAAACGTGTAACTTGACTTAATGTGTTTTAAGTTAATTGATACGAGAAAGATTCATTCAATATGAATATGGTTTTCAACATAATAAGTTTATAACATATAAGTAGTTTGGAAGAGTGGTATAATGCACTTTATATTTGTTGGTCAATGTGTGAAGAGTGTGTGTGTTTTTTCTCGACAAACGACATAAAATTGTTATGAACAAAACTATGTACAGATAATGTGATTTCCAAATCGCAAACATAAACGTAAATAATTATGAGCACAAAGATATTGAAGAACACGGAAAATTCTGTATTATAAAATATTGTCCAAAAGTCAATAATTCATTTTAAGATTATGACAGCAAACAAACAATAGCATGTCTACATGTTTTATATCTCAGACATAATATTTTAACATGATCGCAAACGAGTAATATTAACCGTAAATCATTTCGATGATCAAAGGACATGCGGTGTTCAGTTTCATCTATGAAGGCAATTTCATGACCTTACTAAAAAGTTGGACATTAACCAAGTCAGATCTACCGTTCTCTTTTGTTTTCGAGACAATGTGCAGTGAGCGTTTGATTACAATTCCACCAGGGCTTCAATAGAATCCGATACAAACGGATAGTTTGAACTAATTTACGTACGGGTTGTAATATATGAATGAGGTCATGTGTAAAAAAATGTGCATTTTATTTTTCAAATATGCTGTTTTTAAATCTAATGTGTTTTCTTGTTTTAATCGCGTAGGTTTATAAGACATTGCTTTGCGTATGATGCATTATTTAATAGCCGAACAGAACGACTTATTTATTAGCCGAACAGAGCATTATTTTTGTGTGTGAATAAAGCCCCCCCCCCCGGCCATAATNATTTATGCATAATTATTATCAAATAAATAATTCGTTAATACGAACGTCATAGATCAAAAATACATAGATACTACCAATAATAATAATAATAATAATAATAATAATAATAATAATAATAATAATAATAATAATAATAATAATAATAATATTAATAATAATAATAATAATAATAATTGTAATAATAATAATAATCTCTTTATTTTCCGTAGGTAACTCATTAAGACAACACATTGATACAAAGTGATGCAATCAGTTTAACAATGGCAATCTTATTTTCAATGAGGCCTTCAAACAACTATGGTATGTATAATGCTTTTATATATATATATATATAATTATTATTATTATATATATAAATTACTGAATTAACACAATAAATAAATACATTAGTAAGACTTTGACGTTCATACAGATGTATTTTTGTCATTGTATGCATGTAACAATTTAGTTAAGTTTAGTTAAGTGTAAACCTATTTATTTCAGCTCGATTGAATTAAAAGCCTAAGGGTTATCGACACGCGCTCGAGTCCATTTCCTGGGTAGAACCAGTGCTTGAACTCTTTTGGAGAGATTAAAAGAACGCTACCGAAGTGGGGATTAAACCAGTGACCTCCCGGTTGCTAGAAGGTAAAACTTTAGTAACATAACAGTCTTTTTTACTGATTTTGTTTTCATTTCGACTACCTAAACACAACCCTCTCTTTATCCTCCACTGTAAATGTTTCTTTACGAACAAGGCAATAAATACTTAAACTAACCTGAAGACATAGTTAGACCTAAGTGTTTTCCGTTATATCCATGAATTATAATATCTCCATATCACCACATGTAAATCAATAAACGATTTCACACAACTTTCCACATTTCTTTAGATGCGACGAATCTTCTGAAAATGAACAAGTTATATTTGTTTAAGGCATTATTATTGCTCAACGCGATTCAGTCGTTTATGCATATCACCGTTGAAGATTTCTAATAATACACACTCAATGCGATCGCGTTAATGTACTAAAATCACAATCACATTACTACCGTGGTTTGCGTTTATCGGATTATATCCGATTTTCAAAGCACTCANAAATGGTACTGGTTTGGTTCTTTTGTGTTTTTCTTGCGAGTTCCGTTTAGTCGGATGGCCTATCAGCAGGTTATTCAATGGTCTTGCAATGGAAGCAAACCCTTTAATGAATCGGCGATTGTAGCCAACGAGGCCGAGAAATTGGCGCACTTGTTTTACAGACTTTGGGATGGGCCAATTTTTGACTGCTTCTATTTTGACGGGATCTACTTTTATGCCATCTGCTGATACTACGTGCCCGAGGTAAGTGGTTCTTGTCTTGAAAAAAATACATTTTGATGGTTTGATTTTGAGGTAAATCATTGTATTGACGTTTTTGAAGAATATATTGATGTCATCCAAAACCATGAGACAATCTCTCAGGTTTAAATCGCCCAAACAGCGTTTTATTAACCTTTGAAATGTTGCGGGGGCATTGCAGAGACCGAATGGAGGACGGTTACATTGATAAAATCCTTATCCGCCCACTTGAAACGCGGTCTTTTCCTTGTTATCTTCCTATAACTCGACTTTCCAGTATCCGCATTTCAAGTCCATTTTTTTTTAAACAATACCGTGATCCAGCTAGAAGGTGTAGTGTATCCTCAACTTTTGGTATGGCATAACTATCTTTCCCCGTGGCTGCATTGAGTTGGTTCCATCCTTTTTCCTAACGATTACACAATTTGATGACCATGGACTTTGAGATTCTTGTACAGCTTCCATTTCTATCATTTCTTTGAGATGTTCTCGGACTTCATTGACAAGAGCTGGGAGAACTCGTCGATAAGGCTCTTTAAAAGGTTCTGTATTGGTCAGTTTGATGGAATGTTTAACTGCGGTTGTGTGTCTGATGTCAAATTTTGATTTCGGAAACACTGTATCCCATTTTATAAACAATTGAAAAACCTGTTGTTTTTGTTCTGTACTTAAACCAGCTTCATCGAGATCAACATCATATTCATTTTTCATTTTCTCATAACTTGCTTCCTTTTCTGTTTCAGGTGAAGTATTTACGGATGATATGGTGGCGCTCGGAGGTTGCAGTATTGGAGCTTCACGCAAAACTTTTACTTCCTGTGATTCACAAAGTTCCTGTTTTGCTCTTATTTTAACAGGTCTTGCGGATATGTTGCACAATTTCACGGGTATCCTCGCAGTTCTGCCACGAGTATTTACGGATACAACTCTCGGACATACCAATGTCCCATGACTGTCAATTTGGCATTGTTCCGTTACTGCTGCTTCAGTGTTTTGACGCTTCCGAAGAAAACCTACCACTGTCCTGGTTTCATTTGGATGTAACGTGATATCTTTGGTTGCAAGCACTTTTCAAATGTTTGATTCTATTGCCAGAAAAGCTGCTTTCCATTTATTCATCCGAGCATTCATCACTGCACGTGTCTTTCATATATTTGATAATATTTGTGCCAATGATGACATGAGCACTACCATGACTCTCGTCAACCGGCGCAACAAGAAGAATGGTCTCTACTTTTATGTCCAACATGTTGCTTCCAATGGTTGCCTGACTATATCCAGAATATGGAATGTGGGTGCCATTAGCTGCTTTTTATTCAAAAGTAAATTCATTCAGTGACATCAGTTCTGGTTTTGGTGTCATGTCGTTGTAAAACTTTTCAGTTACTATACTGACCTGAGATCCGCTGTCAATAAGCGCGGTTGTCTCTTTTCCGTTGATAGTAATATTAGATAGGCTAGCATCACCTACCATTCTACTAAAAAATATTTTCAACTGGTTTCTGTTTGGGGATAGTGGTATCTTCACAGCCCTTATTGACCTCATCAATTAGAGCTGTTGACCGTTTAAAATTTGTTGAGAGTTGCTGTCTCTATGATACCTCTGTTGTCCGTACGGTCGTCTGCCTCTTTATGGACCTCTGTTTCCGGAGTTACCACTTCCTTGTGAAAATGTTCTCTTATATCCGGTTTGTAGTCTGGTATCATTCCTCCTGTATTCTCTGGTCACACTTTCACTTCTATTTTCTTTCGCCGCGTCTTTCTCCTTTGTAAGTACATCTAGTTGTTTTTGCATACTCTGTAACTTCTCTGTCAGATCATTCAATATGCTTAATTGTTGATCTAAGGGCATTGTATTTAACTGTTGGGATTGTTCTTGTCTGTCCTGTGATACTTTCAATTCCTGTACTTCTCTTCTCACTCGTTTTCGTAAGTCTTCTGGAGTTTCACTTCTTTATATTCAAATGTGAGACAGTTTTCATAGAATACTCTGGTAGCATTCTTCAGCTCTGAATTTCTCAAGTATTTCCAATACTTTGTTCTCAGTATTTCATCCTTCTTGTTTCCTTGTATTTCACCCTTTTCTAAAGCTCTTTGGGTCATTTTTTCAATGCGTATACCCGATGTTGTTATGTCTTCGTCTTTATTTTGTCTGGCTTGATAAAATTCTTCCATTATGTTTAACCGCTTTTTACATCACCGAAATTACTTTCCATCGTTGACAAAATGTTTTCTAAGGTTGCTCTGGCTTTAAATGTTGCTAAAACCTTCAATGGTTTTCTAGATATCGCATTTTTAACGCACTGTTTCAGTATGTCTTTCTGATAAATTTTTGACCGAAGCATACTATCGATTTCTATTTTCCATTCTGTAAATTGTGCTGGGTCCGAAAATTTAGGCACACTCGGTTTCAACATTAAAGGTGGATTATGTGGCACTCTCCGTTCCGCATGTCTTTGATATTTGTGTCGGTCATATTTTTCTTCAGGTTGCAATTCCTCGTCCAATGACGTACTTGTGCTCTGTGTTTCCATCATATCTTGTTCCAATTCTTGTTTTGTTCGTTTCAATTTTCGTATTCTTTCTTCTTTCTGTTTCCTACGTGTTTCTCGCAATAATTCTTGTTTCTTCAATCGTTTCGCTGTTTCTTTCCAACGAAGTTAATCTTTTAATTTCATCTGCTGTAGCTTCATTGCCTTTTTCTCAGTTTCAAGGGCTTTTTCAGCACTATCGTCATCACTTATAATTTAATCAATTTCACTATTGTGTTCATATTCACTGTCGTGAACCTTAGATGGTTCGAGTATTGTAGTACTTCACCGCACCCCCTCTTTAAATATTCTGTCCCCAGAATCGGCATGTATCTGGAATGTCTCCTCCATCTTCTTAGTCAACCAAATAAGTTCTTCATCTATTGAATCCATGTCACTTTCATAACTGCTATGATTATCATCAGTCTTTAATCCTACCGCACCCTCAACATCATCATCATAGTCAAGTTCAGTCCTCATTTCATGGTCCATCTCTTAACAGTTGTGCTGTTATCTTTTTCCAACTGTTTCTCTTCTTAATTGTTTAAATTTAACATCCTTTTCATCGTTCACATTACTTTTTTGGGCTGTGTTGTTTTTTAATCTTATTTTTATTAATTCATCTCTTTGTCGCATAATTTCATGAATCTGTTAGTCTCGTTCCTTTATTTTATTCAGTATTTTAATGTCCTTCTGACTTTTCAATTCTTGTTCCTTTAATGTGTGTTGTTCTTTCTGTGTCTCCCTTCTTTGTCTCCTTACTTCTCTCTCCGTATCCATGTTCAAATAATTACGTTCACACACACTAAATTTCACACTATGCACTCAGTTATGAAACTGATCCGAACCATATGCAGAAATCAAAGTCTTATCTTTAATTCACTTCTCTTCACAATATTCTGTGCACTTTACAACACAAAACACTACAATGTATCTAGTAATTGTTCACATCCAATAACTCTAGATACAATTTCATTATGTCAATCAGTAATATTGTTCACTCGATGTTAATACTACTTCTAATTCAATTATTCACAATGAAACTCAACATTGTTCACTTATTGTCTATTTCACTTCAGTATTAGGCACTTTAAGTGTTAATTGTGTTTCATAACACTTTATATAATACACACTCTTATTTCATCAACCTTCAGATCATCATTCCAGTATTTCTGTTTTACAATAGTTGCCTTTCTAGTCAACTCAAAATAATTCAATATAATAACACACTTAATCACTAATTTCAATAGTGACCAATAACCAAGTTCAATTTGTACCACTTATGCATAATATTATACATGACATGTCATATAAAACAACAAAACAACACATAATTGTACACATTAATGCAAGTATTTAATAACAACATTGTTGTAATTTATTATTAATAAATTTATTAACCTTTTTATTTAATGATCACTTATTTAATAAACATTTACTGCAGACTTTAGATTTAAATTTAATCACAATCTTATTGTTTAAGTTTAATCAAACTAGAAATTAAAACAAATCTATATAACTGTTAATAATAAATTTCATTAAGGTGATGAACTAATCTAATTTAATTATAATAATAACAACTATTTATGCGCATTTATAAAACAATTTAACAATATAATTCGATAAAACTATTTACTAATACACTCTCACACACGTACAACCCTACACACGCAATCACACAATGATTGAATTGTTTTAAACCATACTCAATTACTACAAGTACAGAATTTATACTGCTATTTCCGGTCCGAAAAATACACTGGTCACAAGTAGTGTCAAGCGTAACCCGCACACATTATTACTTCAACTTTTGTAAAAATATACGCAATCAATTATTTCGCATGTTTTTGTCCGTTATCAAATAAATCGATTATTTAAAGCACTGAACACAAACCGAATGTATTCGCTTTTAAATAAATACCTCGATTTATTTGTCTTGTTCCCGTTCTCATACGCGGTAAAAGGCGCGATTATTTTACCTTGCAAGGATTACACGCAAAAACAGTGTTTCTCAATGAAATTAGATAATCAGTCTAATTTCAGTAACAAATAACTCGGTTTTCACGATTTCCTATTTATAAAATTACAATGAGTGAGCGTTGTTTCAAAGAGTTGTAAGTTTAAAACAACAAAAGACAATTTTGATTTTATATTGGTTGAATTTTTTTATAAGTGGGCAGTGAATCTATTGATTGTATAGATAAAAAATTATGACTTTTAAACTATCACCTGAGCTTTCTACCGTGTATACCTGTCTGTGTTGAACTACTTTGTGTACTTTTATTGTTATTGGAAACGGATTAGTGACAGTGAAAACATAGTTTACACAAATGCAGGGGCGTATGTTAAACGGGACAACCTATGGTTAGTGCATTGATTTACAAAAAAAAACTTTAACCTAGGTTGGACAAAATAATTGATATTTACATTAATTACAAATAAATATGATACAAACTTAACAATTTCTGAAATAAATATACTAAATAGTCAATAATAAAATATACATCTCACCACACCGCCATGCGTCATGAGCAAGAATCACAAATGTCAGTGTTCATTCACAAAGTCACACACAGTTTTTACACTTCCAGCGACGAATGGTCCTTGGTCCTGATGGTGTGACGTAACGGTCTAGAAGAGGGCCCTTAGCATGCGTTAACGCTAACCCGGGTATTAAACAACGTCTTTTGTGGCCATTAAGTGTAGATCCTTGAACAAGGATTATGTACACGGATTGTCCAAATTATATCATTTGATCGATCTCACTGAACGTTGGGCGCCATTGCTGCCGGCCTAGCTACGCTAAATTTTCGTATTTGGGTTCGACGACAAACAATCGATTCAATCGAAGGTTTATAGTTTTAATAGATCGATAAAGGTATCTGAAATAGAAACAATTAATAAATGCAATTATATATATAATCAAGATAATATTTGTATGCATTCAAGTGGAATACACATTAATCATGACCAGCGTTGCATGGCGGCGTGAATATTACTCGCAATAAGTTATTTTAATAAATAACTAATAAACACAACCGTAACCGTCAGATGTCTTAAATAATAATACAAACAATTGAAAGAGAACACAAATAAAAGATATAAAGTAATTATCTGCAGGAATACAAAATAGCCTACACAAATAATATAATGTTGCAATTCAATAAATGCAATGGCTGTCTGAAACAACTTTAAACAAGCAACTGATTATCGGAGGGAAAGTGAATGATTGGATGTTACGTGCACGTGTTCAGAAAAGGTTAGATTCAACTAAATGTTAACTATAGAACAAATTAGACTACAGTCCAGGTTTTATATAAGACCTACCTAAAACTTCTCGATACTAATAACAAATAACTAAAATAAGAATTTATACATTGTGACATTTTTGAAAGAACATCACTTGAATAAATTGTCTACATTGTAATTCGATATTATTAACTTTATATAACACAACCGTTCTTGCCGACATATTGTAATTGTTTTGAGCATAAATACAAATGGCAAAATATGTGAAGCTAAACGCCACCACAACAATGTAGTGCCAAAACACATTTTTTCTTCTTGCTTTCATACATCTTTAGTTGGATACCGAAAACATGTAATTTAAACTGTAAAGCTTTTATTAGTTATATGCATCATGCACTCAAAAATGAGTGCGTATTATCAAACTAACAGTATGTAACTTTTTCACAGGACTTCCTGTTTGCGCATGTGTAACCTATTGGACAACAAGTTTAATTATCATATTACTAAGTCCACTTATATTTACGTCGTGAAGACGCATATGTGCTTAAAGCAAAACATCACACACACTACCATATACATGCGTTTCTTGGTGAATGGTTTCGAAATTTTGTTTTTAATAATATGTTACTCATCACGCTATTTTCTTATAATTAAATGACCATAAAAGTAATTAATAAATGCCAAAGATCGATCAATATTTAGCATATTACTGTTTTTGTCGTTGCTTGTGACTAGGACAGGCTCACGCACTTACATGATATTAAATGTATTCTTAAACATGATATTAAATATCGTGGTAAACAGGCTATTAAATGTCTTGGTAAAAAGGGCATAACATGTCTTGGCAAACAGGATATTAAATGCATTTGGTAAACAGGATATTAAAAAGCGTGGTAACCAGGACATTAAAGGTATTGGCAAACAGGACATTAAATCTATTGGTAAACAGGATAACAAATGTCTTCGCAAAGAGGATAACAACTGTCTTTGCAAACAGGACATTAAATGTATTGGTAAACAGGACATTAAATGTTTTGGTAATCAGGACATTTAATGTATTGGTAAACAGGACATGTGGGTCTTTATACATGATTGGAATAATATATAAACCTCTTGTTGTGTATGTTTCAATCATAAACAAGCAGGTGTTAATAGTCTGTTAATAACTAAGCCGATTTATATACTAAGCGCACAACTGTTTTGGTACTAGTATCTTCTGGTAAACATTGCTAAACATGGCTTCATATTGTACCGATATTTTATTTGTGTTGCTGATGGTATCCTCCGTTTTGACAGAGGAACCAATGTGCACAAAGTATGCAGTTCAGGACAAACTTGTAGATGCCGTGTTCGAGCTTCAGCACCAGGTTCACACTCTGAAGAGAGATCTCAAGAATGTCCAGCATCAACTGAACAACTATCAGCTGACCAGGGACATGGCCACCGCTGCCATAGAAACGAGAGTGGAGGGGCTGGAAACAAAACTGACCGCAGAGGATAAGCGCATTGAGGAGAAATTGACCACGCTTACCAATGGACTACCTAGCCGAATTACATCGGTGATGACCGGTTTATGTATGTATTATTATATTTATCTTAATGATTTATTAATATTATTATTATTGTGGTTGTTGTTTTGTTTTTTGCTGTTGTTCGTGTTGTTGCTGGTGGTGGCGTTTCGAGTTTTATAATTAACGTATTATGCATTAAAAGGGTAACATTCATGTAAAGCATATGCAGATGAATTTGGTAATTTCTTTAAAATCAGGTCTTAAAATACACTGTGCATACACATCCGCTAACGGCCATCAGACAGTCTTCTCCCAAATGTTGAGTTACTTTGCGGGTTTACGCTCGATATTAAATATTTCCGTAGAAATGAGTTATCAAGAAATTACAAACGAAAAGAATTTCGTATGTTATATTTGTATGTCTCATTTCTTACAAAAACACATATACGGAACTTATGTGCGACAAAAACCAAGGATATAATGTTGTTTTTACCAGAGTCTATTAAATTGGATGATGTATAAATAGATTTGCAGATTTATTATATAATGTTAAGATAAAGTCGTCATCAGATAATCCTGTTAGTAGATTGTGCCATTTTATATGATTAAAAAAAAACACTCCCATTATGCAATCATTGCAGGTTCCACAACATCCGTAGCCTTTCAAGCTTTTCTCAGCACCAGTAACAACGCCTTTCCCCAGGTCAGTGTTGTTATCTTCAACGAAGTTCATGTAAACCTCGGCAACGCGTACAACGCAACCACGGGTTTCTTTACAACTCCTGTCAACGGAACGTACTTATTTTCCATGACAATCGGAAACCCAACCGGAAATCCAAGCGCGATGTTTATGAAGAAGAACAACGAAACCATAGGTTATGCCATTGCTGGCCACACAACTGGCTGGAATCAGGGCAGCATGACAACTGTATTGCGCATGTCCGTTGGTGACGTCATGTTCGTTGAGGGTGAAGGTCACGTGGCCGGGAATCATGGAGGGTCCCGGAAACACTCAAGCGTCACTGGGATACGTGTTAATAATTGTTAAAAAATATTAAGCATTCACCTAATGCCATTTGACTTTAACCATTTTTTTTTATTGTGGCTATTGGGATAAAGTCTAAACATCATACATCTTTTTTTTTAAGAAATTACTATAGCTTGCATAAACATATTTTGCTTTCCCTATTTATTGAATATAGTCAACTAAACATAGCATTGTGTTGTTTACCCTATGAACATCTTATCGGAATAAATAATATGCTGCATAAACATCGATATTGGATCTACACGTACTTTGGCTACAGTTTATGCTGTCCTGCCAACAACAACCGTTCATCCCAAAATTTGGATGCTTCTTACACAGGTTGTTGTATGATAGTTAAGCCGCTNCGGAGGGAAAGTGAATGATTGGATGTTACGTGCACGTGTTCAGAAAAGGTTAGATTCAACTATATGTTAACTATAGAACAACTAAGACTACAGTCTAGGTTTTATATAAGAGCTACCTAAAACTTTTCGATGCTAATAACAAATAACTAAATTAAGAATGTATACATTGTGACATTTTTGAAAGAACACCACTTGAATAAATTGTCTACATTGTTATTCGATATTATTAACTTTATATAACACAACCGTTCTTGCCGACATATTGTTATTGTTTTGAGCATAAATGCAAATGGCAAAATATGTGAAGCTAAACGCCACCACAACAATGTAGTGCCAAAAAAAACTTTTTTCTTCTTGCTTTCATACATCTTTAGTTTGATACCGAAAACATGTAATTTAAACTGTAAAGCTTTAATAAGTTATATGCATCATGCACTCAACAATAAGTGCGTATTATCAAACTAACAGTATGTTACTTTTTTCACAGGACTTCCTGTTTGCGCATGTGTAACCTATAGGACTACAAGTTTAATTATCATTTTACTAAGTCCCCTTATATTTACGTCGTGAAGACGCATATGGGCTTAAAGCAATAAATCACACACACTACCATATACATGCGTTTCTTGATGAATGGTTTCGAAATTTTGTTTTTAATAATATGTTACGCATCACGCTATTTTCTCATAATTAAATGACCATAAAAGTAATTAATAAATGACAAAGATCGATCAATATTTAGCATATTACTGTTTTTGTTGTTGCTTGTGACTAGGACAGGCTCACGCACTTACAGGATATTAAATGTATTCTTAAACATGATATTAAATATCGTGGTAAACAGGCTATTAAATGTCTTGGTAAAAATGGCATAAAATGTCTTGGCAAACAGGATATTAAATGTATTTGGTAAACAGGATATTAAAAAGCGTGGTAAACAGGACATTAAAGGTATTGGCAAACAGGACATTAAATCTTTTGGTAAACAGGATAACAAATGTCTTTGCAAAGAGGATAACAACTGTTTTGGCAAACAAGACATTAAATGTATTGTTAAACAGGACATTACATGTTTTGGTAAACAGGATATTTAATGTATTGGTAAACAGGACATTAAATGTGGGTCTTTATACATGATTGGAATGATATATAAACCTCTTGTTGTGTATGTATCAATCATAAACAAGCAGGTGTTAATAGTCTGTTAATAATTAAGCCGATTTATATACTAAGCGCACAACTGTTTTGGTACTAGAATCGTCTGGTAAACATTGCTAAACATGGCTTCATATTGTACCGATATTTTATTTGTGTTGCTGATGGTATCCTCCGTTTTGACAGAGGAACCAATGTGCACAAAGTATGCAGTTCAGGACAAACTTGTAGATGCCGTGTTCGAGCTTCAGCACCAGGTTCACACTCTGAAGAGAGATCTCAAGAATGTCCAGCATCAACTGAACAACTATCAGCTGACCAGGGACATGGCCACCGCTGCCATAGAAACGAGAGTGGAGGGGCTGGAAACAAAACTGACCGCAGAGGATAAGCGCATTGAGGAGAAATTGACCACGCTTACCAATGGACCACCTAGCCAAATTACATCGGTGATGACCGGTTTATGTATGTATTATTATATTTATCTTAATGATGTTTTAATATTATTATTATTGTGGTTGTTGTTTTGTTTTTTGCTGTTGTTCGTGTTGTTGCTGGTGGTGGCGTTTTGAGTTTTATAATTAACGTATTACGCATTAAAAGGGTAACATTCATGTAAAGCATATGCAGATGAATCTGGTTATTTCTTTAAAATCAGGTCTTAAAATACACTGTGCATACAAATCCGCTAACGGCCATCAGACGATCTTCTCCCAAATGTTGAGTTATTTTGCGGGTTTACGCTCGATATTAAATATTTTCTTAGAAATGAGTTATCAATAAATTACATACGAAAAGAATTTCGTATGTAATTTTTTGTATTTCTCATTTCTTACAAAATCACATATACAGAACTTATGTGCGACACAAACCAAGGATATAATGTTGTTTTTACCAGAGTCTATTAAATTGGATGATGTATAAATAGATTTGCAGATTTATTATATAATGTTAAGATAAAGTCGTCATCAGATAATCCTGTTAGTAGATTGTGCCATTTTATATGATTAAAAAAACACTCCCATTATGCAATCATTGCAGGTTCCACAACATCCGTAGCCTTTCAAGCTTTTCTCAGCACCAGTAACAACGCCTTTCCCCAGGTCAGTGTTGTTATCTTCAACGAAGTTCCTGTAAACCTCGGCAACGCGTACAACGCAACCACGGGTATTTTCACAGCTCCTGCCAACGGAACGTACTTATTTTCCATGACGATCGGAAACCCGACCGGAAATCCAAGCGCGATGATGATGAAGAAGAACAATGAAAACATAGGTAATGTCATTGCTGGCCACACAACTGGCTGGAATCAGGGTAGTCAGACAACTGTAGCGCGCATGTCCGTTGGTGACGTCATGTTCGTGGAGGGAGAAGGCCATGTGTCTGGAAATTACGTAGGGTTCCGGAAACACTCGAGCATTACTGGGATACTCATTAATACTTGTTAAGAATAATAAGCATACACCTAATGCTATTTGACTTTGACCATTTATTTTATATTGTGACTATTGGAATAAAGTCTTTACGTGATAACACTTTTGTTTCCAAAATTACTATAGCTTGTTATACTTATATTAAACATATGCTGCTTTTCATATTTATTGAATAAAGTCCGCTGGACATAGCATTGTGTAAGTTGCTCTATTAACATCTTATCAGAATAAATTATATGCTGCGTACAAACCGATATTGGATCTATACGTTCTTTGGCTACTATTTATGCTGTCCTGCAAACAAGAACCATTACGTGTTACACACTTTAAGCCATTAGCTCGACCAGTTCATCCCAAAATGGGATGCTTATTGCACAGGTATTTGTAAATTACTGAAATGATAGTTAAGCCACTTGTAAAAATTATGTCTTATGAGATCTCATTACTATTTGGTGTAAAGCAGATCCACCAACTAAACGCTGAGGAATCTTCTGTATTACGAAGTTATTTAGCTAAACTGGTCATTAAATAGGAAGCCAAACACTTATTGTAGTGNTTTTTTTTTTTTTTTTTTTGCCGCTATGTTTTAATTATGAAATAATAAGAATACTGTTTACATTATACAGGCACTGTTCAATAAGGGAAACATGTTGCTAAACGCTTTTTATTGTGTCAGCTATAGCATACATATATATCTTTCAAAATATCGGGTTGTGTCAAGTGTGTGAAACCAGAATCATTCTCATGAGAGAAATTCTGGAGAAGCTCCAGTAATCTTCAATTTAGGCAAGTGATCAATTACCAATAGCTACAGGACAATACAAGCAACAATTGCTTAAAATAAAACAATGATCATAGCTGCGATTACCCGATTCAGGCACTAAATCGGAGTACAAATACTCTGGATTTAAAAACAAAACTAAAATTTATATTTACGTTTGAACCGACTATACCACATTCATTGTGTAGTGGACATAATCAATAACCTAAAGACATTGTTTGGATATCACTCTGGACCTTTACGAGCGAAAATACACCAACACATAATAATCAAAACGGAATACAGTTTATGATTTCAAATTGTCAAATTTATGATTGGGTGTTCATTAGTATTTGTAACCTGTTTCTTTACTGTTTAAAGAGACTGCTATTTATCGTTTCTTATTTGTGAGGATTTACGTTTATGAAAAGTGACATGCATCAACACTATATTTCAACACAGGTTCCTGAAAACATTATTTGGAAATATTTCTCCAATAATTTTCAATAGTTCATCACTTAGCATTTAGTTAAGAAAGAATATATTGAATGGCTCTCTAATCAATAATTGGAAAAATTCGGCCCACAAAGCGTTTCCAAACACATACCTGTATGTGTTATCATTAAACCAGATCGATTCGTTTTGAATGATAGACACCTCCTAGACACTTTTTCTAGATAGATGAAAGTAGCGGCATGTCGTATGTTACATTTATTTGCGTTTATTAATACTGACATATTTTATCAAGGAATATATGAAAATAATGCTGACTTTAATACATGTCAATTACCCTTTCTTCACGAACTTGATCATGGGTATGCACATGTAATTATGTTCTACTTGTCCACGAACAACCCGAACTGAACAAATCAAATCGTTCGCATAGAAAACTCTTTTCCAAATAATGAACAAGAGATCTGTCAATTATTAAAGTCAATTTAGTTCTCCTTTGTTGAAAACATTTTCATAATCTTTGCAATTTAAAAAAATCAAATTCAAAAGTTGTGATATTTTATTTACATAATATGATATACTAATATGCCCCACAGTACATCAGTAAAGAATGTTAAATACTGTCTATACTGGAATCAGGGCAGTCAGACAACTGTAGTGCGCATGTCCGTTGGTGACGTCATGTTCGTTGAGGGAGAAGGGAGAACATCAGCACCACTGATTCGTGTCGCAAAGGTTTGGCACAGGAATTTCAAAGCTCTGAATTAATACTTCATGTTAATCAACCGCCAAGCCTACTTTACTCTGAATCCAATAAATTGATCAGAAACTCGTACACACATATTCCATATTCAACCTGGCGTTCATTCATGGCGATCAAGCTAAACATGGCAAGTGTATCTGTTAAATATATCTTGACAACATCAACTTAGCCATAACATGAACACGCATGACCAAGGAAAAATGCGTTTCGACGAACCATTTTGTTACAATGAATGTCAACATGTATGGCCGGGCGGACGGACACATGCATAATTAACAAAACCATGCACGCGATTGCGAACGGGAGAGAAAACTCACTGCACATTCAAAATCATAGATCTAGTTCTTTTCCGAACATGTGGCTGTTCTATACTAGACCTAAATAGTAAAGCAGAATAATTTCAACGTCCCGCTACTAAGACGAGCGTGTGTTGTTTGCGTACTTTTTCTGGCAGAATGATTAATCGGATATTGTCGGAAGTTTTGATGTCTTAACTACGACTACAGACCAACACGAGTCTTTTCTCTGAATACCTAATTGCAATCGCCGACCGTTTTCCAAAGGTTTACTTGTCATTTATTATTGACATGAAACAAAATAGTTCGCATGATTGTATTACGTTACCTCTTTAAAACTGATATAAGTATTAGGGTAAAACAAAGGTTATGGATATGATAAGCAACCCATTGAATTGCTTCTAATACGCCAGTTTAATTCTTAATATTACGTGTTTTAACTTGACAGGAACATATGGGGGAGACTGATTTAGCCAATTCAACCATATTTTAACATCAAATATCCTATCCTGAAACGCTACACGTTAATTATTCATTGTTGTAATAGTCATTTCGTCATCGAAATGTTGGACTTGTTTTCCTAAGTTTATGATTTTCTTAAATACTTTCTGCAGAAGATTAAAGCCTTACTGGAGCAAGTCAATTAGTAATACTGCAAAAGCGGGAAGTTAAGTCCATGATTTTGTGAAGATTTAAGAAACATATTAATTACAAATTGTACAGGCCAGTAATATTTGGGTTTTTAACATCGTTTATATGTTTGCTGATTTCCAAAAGAACACGTCAAAAAGAATGAAAGACACATGTCATTATTGTTGTAGTGGTGCGTATATTTGTATTCCTGGACTGTTTTCTTTTTAGCGTCCATCAACCCCCTAACAGGCTAAAACGGAAGATGACGATTGTCACACATGTAGTATCGGCACACGTATTTGCCCTTCTGGTGTGTTGCAGTGTTGGCGCTCTTTAAAACTGGGTACAAAACGATATGGTAGATATTAACTACCAAACCCTAAAGATGTAACACAATAGTTGAACCATAAATGGTTTACAATGCAAATAAGGAATTGTGCTTGAGTCGCAAACTAAAATAGATCCTAACATGTTCAATTAAAGCAACGTACATAAATCAGCTAATAAATAAGACAAAATACCAAAATGACAGTACTGTTTGTGTATATTTCGTTATTACTCACATCCACCAGACAAACACTAATTGTACTGTCCCATTACCTTTATGGTTATTTTACCTGTTGGTTTGTATCTCGCATATTCAGTATCGCGAAGTAACACCTGGTCAGATGAACGGGTGTAATCGGGTTAAAAGAGTTAAACTCGCTTTAACAAATGCTTCGTATAAAGTGGCCATTGACATACAGTCTTCGCATGATATTATGTTTCATTCCAGAATTAATATGACTGGTTATCAAAATATATAAGCTGCTTGTCTTATTCACTGAATATTTATCCATCGCAGAGTGTGAGTTACTGTTACACTTCAAACGTTTAGGCGATATAAATTATTTACTGCATCAAGGACAAATCGTATGATCGACACGTTCTTTGGCAACTGTGTTATGATGTCCTGCAAACAATAATACGCGTTACACACTTAACGCCATTATATCAATCCAATAATAGGATGATTAGTGTTCGCATTTGTAAACAGATACTTAAATGGTATTGGAGCCGCTTGTAAACATGTATGTCTGATGAGATTCAAAGGCTTATAGCCTATTTGATATAAAGCAGATTTATCAAAGCTTATTTAATAAATTGTCCGTACTACAAAGAAATGTTTTAGTAAAACTAGTCAATATCAAGGCATCTTGACAATAAATGCGTGTGTTCGATGGTTCTCACTTAGGGCGAAGTTCACGTGTATAACATTATAGTTATACAAAGATGCCTATTAACAAAATACTAAATAATGTTACATTGCTTTTATAAGAGCTATAGCATACTGAGCTGAGACTCTTGGTAAAAAAGTCGTAAAAAATTACCATGCATCTTTCACAGTCTCAGATATTTTGATAATGTGTTAGAAATTGAGAACAATATTAGTCAATATCTAAATAAGCAAAAAAATACATTAATAAGGTGCGACAAATATGATTTTACTCTATTATAGAAAAAAAACAAAAACAGAGAATACGAGGTATATATTTATAACAAATTATACGATTTAAATAGAACAATTTTCGAATCGCGTATTTCGCAGATCTTTAAGCGAACTATCGGATATCCAGGACATATCAGGGATACTGTAGCTAAAAAGATTGAACATCGCGCTAGTACTTTATAAACTTCTGTTTAAATATACAAGTATCTAATCCTTCTTTTTCGTCTTTTTCTATTTCTTCTTCTTCTTCTTCTTATATTACAATTGAAAATGCAGTTGTAATGTTCTGTAAACATGTGTGTGTGTTTATCATGAAATAATAAGGGTAATGTTAGCATGATTAGCCACTTTTCAATATGGGAATCATGTTTCAAAACGCTTTTTTTAGTAGTAGCACTTTGCTATTTATAAGTATTTTCTTTAAAACAAATAATCTATATTGTTTGCTTGTAATGTCAGCTATAGCATGCATCTATATCTTCCAAAATATCGTTGTATGGTAAGTATAAAAAAATAAATGCCAGGAGATTTATCAGTGAAGAAATTCTGGGTAACATCCGGTAGTCTTTAATTTAAGGCAAGTGATCAAATGCCTATTACTTTTGAAATGAGCTGGGGTGACCGCCCTAGAACGGTCACTGGAAATATAAAGAAAGTGAAACCCCAGTTCAGCAGGTGACCATTGTTATCATCACTATTTGGTACTTTATTAGAGGCAAGTGACCATTTTCCATACAATTAGACTAGGGTGAAAAACATGACAAACACAAGGACCAATGAAAACAACTTGGGTATACGCCTTGAAAGGTCAATAAAAAGTATAGTTGTAGTTAAACCCGTTTTCAGGGTGCCTAAACCTAACACTAACCCCAGATTCATTCACAAAACATTTCAGTGTAAATCAAACTTCAATAAGAAAAAAATAACGCACAAGATGGCTGCAAATATGGTCGCTTATACAAAAAATTGCAGTTAAAAGTCTATTCTACTCATTGGATCTGAATTTCATGCTATACAATCTGTCTTTTTGTAAGGCATTTTATAATGTACGTTAAATAGTATCCGCAAACTCCCTTAATGTATAATTTTACCTTTACATGAAGAGATTGAAGACAACGAAACCACGAACCCCTATGTACCATACAACTGTACTGCATAATAGATTTTACACTAGGTGCGAACATTATGTACACATATTCGTTAAGCATAAATGGATAACATTATACTTTTATTTTTTATCTGGTAAGCATGGATTACACAATTATTCATAATAATTCGTATTTATGTTTCTAATATAATAAATAACAGTTAACACGAGTTACTTCCAATTGGATAAGTGTAAAGTTTTTAAAGACTAGTTATTTCCCTTATTGTTACTTTTACCTATATTGATTAAGTCGAAAATAAAAATAATATCGACGAGCGTTTCTTAAGCTCAATCAGCGAATGTAGTTTAAATGGTAAGAAAAACCAACAAACATCAAAGATGTCTCCAATGCTAGACAATATTAATCATGTCTAAATTATAGAAAATAGGAAATATGATAACTGGTATACTAAAGAAAGGACCAACTGCATTACAAATTGAATTGGGTGTTGTAATGATTAATTAAAATCGCTTATCAATCAGATGCGGGTATAACATTACATGATATGACGAGGTATTTCAGTTCAAGATATCATCAGCCATAAGTGCAACGAAAGACAATTTCTGATTGTAACGCTGGTATGGCCCAAACCGTGGTCGATAACTTTGACGCTGACATTTCGTCACAGAACGGTAACGTGTCTACACACTCACTGACAATGTTCTTTTAACTGTTTATTTTCAGACATTGCATTTACAGCGATTCTATGTATTGATATGTTAACATGTTAGTACACATAACACTAATTTTGTTTGCAAACTGTTTAGCTGCGTACGAGATGCTAGTGACATATACACTGTTATATATTTTTTTGTATGCTTGACCGTATTCCGGTGACGACACACCAAAAGGAGAGTACTCCATTGCAATTGGCAATACACGTGTTGTATTTACACTATTGGGATAAGACTTTGAAATCTAGTTAAACAGGTTTTCCCTCAATTTTGATGTATTTTTATTTATTTTAAATCGAAGTATTGTTAGTAAAACCAAAATCACGGAACGCATGCGTGTGACGTCATAACAAGATGCTCGTTCTTAATGTAAACAAATATCACCGGAATAAGGTCTCCACCGGAATAAGGTCACTGGAGGATATATATTCACTGCAAGGGCGATTATGTTTGACAAATGCAAATGAAATAGTCTGCACAAAGCCACGGCCATTCTGCTAAAGATGTCGATTGAAACGTGCGAATACGTTTCTTGTCATTTTCACTGTCTCTGTCAGGCTTGAAATTTACGTTTGTTCTCATCATTTTGACTAAATTTCATTGTTCACGGTCCATTTTTTCATATTTACCTAAACTACGGTTGTAACATTCACGCGAGTGCAGGTGAAACAGCCCCGAGGTAAAAAGTACCGACGAAATACGTCTCCATAATGGTCATGTTTGAAAAAAAGCAGCGGTGGTTCAGCAAACACATCGTATCTATTATTAAAGTAACTAAACGCAACTGAAACGGTGGCCGGTTCGGCCATTTCGGGGAACATCTCACTGGAGGCCGTTTTAACTTGAGGTTGTTTTTGGAAATAATATTATGAATTTCAGATATGGTTTGCTTTGGACGTCAGTAATGTTAAGAGTTAATCACCAAGGGCTTTCGTTTACTGTTCCTAAAATGCTTCCAGAATCATTGTTTTGTATATTCGGATAATTGTCGGACAAAACAGGCACATGAATTCCCCAGCCCTCACTGAATACTCCATTTTAACACCAAGATTACTTTACTTAATCCTATCAATACAACCAACTTGTTGAGTCTTGTAAAGTTTTCTAAATTCAATTAAATGTGTGTACTCGTAAAATAATCAAAATTACCGTAATTTTACGCGCATACTCGAAGACCGTTCGGGTGTAAAAGAAATAAACGAAAAATTGCGATATTAAATACAGATTGGCGGGTTTTCAAAGCTTGACTATGACATAAACATAAAGATAAATAATGCACCATTGCTATTCAAATATGTATTTGTAGTTAAAGATAATATTACATTATTTTTTTAACAATTAACTAATTTACAGAGTTGCAATGATATTTAAAACATTAACTATAGGTTCAATTATGTTCTGTATTCGAACACTTACTATCCGATACAACACGACATTGTCAATTGGTTATGTGTAAACAAAAACCATTGTTTATTTTTAACACACACTGTTTGAGCCATTATTTAAACTGCGGAATCTTGTTTTCAAGCGTTTAAGTTGTTTTTATAAGAACATGTTGAACCTTAATAAGTTCAACCAGTACTTTTAAAAGCTATGACGTGTTTCAAATACTTTTTTTTGTATATTATTGCTTGTAAATTTGCCAATCTCATGCAGTAACAATGTTTTGGTAAATAATTGGATTCATATTTAAACCTCATCATTTGCATATATCAATCATAAACAGGAAATCGTTTATTTCCTGTTAATAAGTTAGCCGATCTATCTTAATGCATCACGCACAACTGTTTTGATACTAGTCTAGTACAGATCGTTTGACAAACGTTGCGATATAACATGGCTACATATTGTACCGATATTTTGTTGCTGTCGCTGATGATGTTATCTGCTTTGGCAGAGGAGCCAATATGCACTAAGTATGCAGTTCAGGACAAACTTGTAGATGTCGTGTTCGACCTTCAGCACCAGGTCGACACGCTGAAGAGAGAAGTCAAGAATGTCCATCATCAACTGAACAACTATCAGCTGTTCAGGGACATGGCAACCGCTGCCATAGAAACGAGAGTGGACGGACTGGACACAAAACTGACCGCAGAGGATAAGCGCATTGAGAAGAAATTGACCACGCTTATCAACGGACTACCTAGCCGAATAACCTCGGTGTCGACAGGGTTATGTATGTATTATTATATTTATCTTAATGAATTAATAATAATAATGTTATTGTTGTAGATGTTTGTTGTTTTGTTTTGCTAATGTTAGTGCTTCTGTTGTTGCTGTTAGTGGCGTTTTGAATTGTATAATTAACGTAGTATTCATAGATATGGTTACTTTCATGTAAAGCATATGTAGATGAATCTGGTATTTTCTTTAAAATCAGGTCTTCAAATACACTGTACATAAAAATTCGCGAACGGCCATCAGACGGTCTTCTCCAAAATGTAGATTTACTTTGCGGGTTTACGCTCGATATTAAATATTTCCTTAGAAATGAGTAATCAAGAAATTACATACGAAAAGAATTTCGTATGTAATTTTTTGTATTTCTCATTCCTTACAAAAACACATATACAGAACTTATGTGCGACAAAAACCAAGGATATAATGTTGTTTTTTCCAGGGTTTATTAAATTGGATGATGTATAAATAGATTTGCAGATTTATTATATAATGTTAAGATAAAGTCGTCATCAGATCATCCTTTAGGTAGATTGTGCCATTTTATATGATTAAAAAACACTCCTATTATGCCATCATTGCAGGTTCCACAACATCCGTAGCCTTTCAAGCTTTTCTCAGCACCAGTACAAACGCCTTTCCCCAGGTCAGTGTTGTCATCTTCGACGAAGTTCCTGTAAACCTCGGCAACGCGTACAACGCAACCACGGGTATCTTTACAGCTCCTGCCAACGGAACGTACTTATTTTCCATGACGATCGGAAATCCGACCGGGAATCGTGGGGGGGTTGATGATGAAGAAGAACAAGGAAAACATAGGTTATGTCATTGCTGGCCACACTACTGGCTGGAATCAGGGCAGCATGACAACTGTATTGCGCATGTCCGTTGGTGACGTCATGTTCGTGGAGGGTGAAGGTCACGTGTCTGGGAATCACGGAGGTTTCCGGAAACACTCAAGCGTCTCTGGGATACTTGTTAATAATTGTTAAAAATATTAAGCATTCACCTAATGCCATTTGACTTTAACCATTTTTTTTATTGTGGCTTTTGGGATAAATTCTAAACATCATACATTTTTTTTTAAAGAAATTACTTTAGCTTGCATAAACATATTTTGCTTTCCTTATTTATTGAATATAGTCAACTAAACATAGCATTGTGTTTTTTACTCTATGAACATCTTATCAGAATAAATTATATGCTGCATAAACACCGATATTGGTTCTACACGTACTTTGGCTACAGTTTATGCTGTCCTGCCAACAACAACCGTTCATCCCAAAATTTGGATGCTTATTACACAGGTTGTTGTATGATAGTTAAGCCGCTTGTAAAAATTATGTCTTATGAGATCTCCTTACATATTTGGTGTAAAGAAGACCCATCAACTTAACGCTGAGTTTGCTAAAGGAATCTTCTGCATTACGAAGTTATTTAGCTAAACTGTTCATTAAATAGGAAGCAAAACACTAATTGTAGTTCGCCTGTTTTCGGGGGAGACGGTTTGTCACAGCCATTGAAGTTCCGGTTACACTAGAGTTATTAATGGATGATTTATTTAATTCTGTTTGAATGTACAAGTATTAATTTGTTTTCCTTCGTATTCTTTTTGTCATTTTCTTTTCCTTCTTTTTCTTGTTGTTGTTGTTGAATTTGATATTTGCTGTCAACATATGTGTTTTTATCATGAACTAATAAGGGTACTGTTAACAGTATACAGGCACTTTTTAATAAAGTAAACGTGTTGCAAGACGCTTTTTATATATAATTCGAGTATAAGAAAAGTATTTATTAAAGTACAAGAAATGTACAATATTTGCTTTTAATGTCAGCCATAGCATACATATATATCTCCCAAAACATCGGGTTATGTCAAGTGTGTAAAACCAGAAACATTCTAATGACAGAAATTCTGGATCAGCTCCGGTAGTATCAAAAAGGCAAGTGATCAATTTCATATACCTACAGGAAAATACAAGCAACAATTGTAAAAATAAAAAATAATCGTAGCTGCGATGACCCGAATCAATATAAAGAAGTGAAACTCCAGAAGCTGCATCAGTATTGCATTTCTATCATACACACATTCGTGGTCCTTTATTTATGGCAAGGAACCAATTGCCAAAACGGTACAGTACGGCACAAAACGAAACAACATATACACATAGAACACACAAGCACTAAATTGGATTACAAATACTCTGGATTTTAAAAACAACAATAAATTTTAAATTTACGTTTGAACCGAGATTACCCGCTTTAATGTGTCGTGGACTTAATCAATAACCTAAAGACATTGTTTGGATATCACTCTGGACTTATACGATCGAGACTACCCCAGCACATAATAATCAACACGGAATTTAGTTAAAAGCCTTTCCAAACACATACCTTTTATGTATTAACAAAAAACTAGATCGGTTCGTTTTGAATCATAGACACCTCATAGACACCAGCAATGGAAACAAAACCGGATAATTTCATGTTTTTGAAGAACTTCAGTATTAAACTTGTGAAAATGGTAGCAAATTGACATGTGATAATACTTTCCCCAATTAAAGAATTGTTAACACTATCTAATTCCATACCGTTTTGTGTAATAATGAGCATTAAACTTCAAAGCACAAGAGTTGATGTGCTTTTTAATCGTGCTGTTACTATTTACGCTCGGAAAGTTCATTGTAAGTTGTCCAAAATGTAAACAAAAACACCGGTACTTCCGCCATTTTATTTGTTAAGACGGGAAGTGAATCTATGGTGGATTCGTCATCCTTCAGTTTCGTATTGTGTATAATAGGGAAGTGAAGGTTTCGACATGTTAATTAACTGTAGGATGATAATTACTTTCAAACTATTATTTGATGAATTTTGTAACCACATTTAAATAGCGGGAAAAAGCTGACGAGAAATATTTATGTAACGCTATATTAGTAGCTGTTAAAGCATGTGCAGTGTTTACATTGTTTCACCAAGTTAAATTGTAACTTACCTGTGATTGTTTGACGTGAAATTGGAGTTTTGTTTCCATAACTGTTTTTTAATAACATCCAGCAATTCATAGGAAATTCTTAGAAACTTTCAAGTTTCTAAGACAAAAACTGAGAAAATATCATAGTTATAGTAAAAAAAACTTACAGAAAATATAAATTCTTAGAGAACATTTTGTCAAAGAAAGTTTCAGAACATCGACCAAGGTTTCCTATAGGTGTTATGTTTCCTTTCCGCTTAATTTAAAATCAAACGAGCGTAACAGTATTATGAGAAGTAACAAACAAAACAAGAAAAACAAAGATATAACTTTGACCTTAGCTTCCGAATGAAAAAGTCGTTCGGTCTCGTAAATAATAATGATGTGATGATAACGTTAATTACCACATAGAACAAATATCTCAAATGAGCATATAATAGTTATGAGAAATATTTACTTCATGTTTTCAATAAACAAACAACGGACAGATCTTTAGGGAACTATTCTTCTCCAAATTAAAACAAGAGCATAAATAAACGTCCAGCAAATCACAAATATTTTAATCCGAACATTTACTTGCTCGCAAAATACCAAGCTCCCTTGATACGTGTTTCTGATTCCCGATTGATATAGTATGTTTTGCAATATTTCATCACTTCTTGTTTCATTAATTTGTACTTATTAAAAACACGTTTCTTTTTGATTTACTTTTAGATTTTCATTCAGTCAACTGTTCCCTTAACATTTACTTTAGCAGAAACTTCCATGTATCTTGCAAATAGACTTTTAATGCCGTCGGCGCTCTCGTTTCATTTCTGATTAGTGTCGGACAGGTCGGGAACAGGAATGTCAAATCCCTGACTTAATACTTCATTTTAATCAACTTAAGCAAAAAGCTTACTTTACTCTGAATCCAATAAATACATCAAATTATTGAGATTTTCAGAGAAAGAATTTTAGCCCGGTCAATCAAATATGTATTCATCAGAAACTCGTACAAACATATTCCTCATTCAACCTGACGTTCATTCGATGCGATTAAGCTAAACTGTCGAACATGTCACATGTAGCTGATAAATATATCATAACAACATCAACGTAGCCATAAAATAAATACGTATGAACACGGAACATGCGTTTCGACGAACTATATGGATGGAATGAATGTCAACATGGAATGCCGGGCGGACGGACAAATGCACAATTGACAAAAACATGCACGCGATTGCAAACGGGAGAGAAAAACTCACTGCACATTCAAAATCATAGATCTATTTTTATTCCGAACATTTGGATTTTCTGTACTAGACCTAAATATTTAAGCAAACGTACCGCTACTTAGACGAGCGTGTGTTGTGTGGGTACTTGTTCTGACTGAATGAGTAATCGGATACTGTCGGAAATTTTGATGGCTTAAGACCAACGCGAGTCTTTTATAAGCTTCTCTGAAAACCTAATTGCAATCGCAGACCGTTCTCCGAAGGTTTGCCTGTCATTTATAATTGACATGAAACAAAATAGTGTGCATGATTGTATTACGTTATTATCAGTCTATATAACGGATGTAAGTATTAGGGTAAAACAAAGGTTATAAATATGATAAGCAACCCATTTTAATACTTCTAATACGCCAATTTAATTCTTAAAATTACGTGTTTTAACTTGACAGGAACATATGAAAGTGACTAATATACGATATTTAGTCAATTAAACCATATTTTAACATCAAATATCCTATCCTGAAACGCTGCATTTAAATTATTTATTGTTGTTACCGTTATTACTTCATGTAAATATTGGACTTCTATTCCTTAGTTTATGATTTTCTTAAATACTTTCTGTAAAAGAATAACGCCTAACTGGAGCAAGTCAATTAGTAATACAGCAATGGGGGGAAGTAAAGTCCATGCTTTTGTTAAGATTTCAGAAACATATTAGTTAAAAAGTGTACAGATAAGTTCTATTTGGGTTTTTAACGTCGTATAAATATCTGCTGATTTCCAAAAGAACACACCAGAAAAGAATGAACGACACACGTCATATTTGTCGTAGTGGTGAGTTAAGTTATACTCCTGGCATGTTTTCTTTTTAGCGACCATCAACTCCTTAACACGCTTAAACGGAAGATGACGATTGTCATAAATGTAGTATCGGCGCTTTTATTTGCCCTTCTGGTGTGTTGCAGTGTCGGCGCTCTTTAAAACTGGGTACAAAACGATATTGCAGAAATAAACTACCAAACCTTAACGTTGTAACAAAATAATTGAAGCAATTATGGGTTGCAATGAAAATTAGGAATCGTGCTTTAGTCACACGAGAATAGATCTTAACATTGTCAATGAACACAACTTAAATAAATCAGCTAATTAAAAAGAAACTTTTCCAAAATAACAGTGCTGTTTGTGTATATTTCGATAACACTTACATCCACTAGATAAACACAAATTGTACTGTCCCTTTATCATCATGGTTATTGCACCAATTGGCTTGTATCTTGCATATTCGGTATCGCGAAATAACACCTGGCCGGATGAACGGGTGTAATCAGTTTATTTAATGTTAAGTGTGATAAAATTAAAAAAAAAAACATTCGTTGGGTATTCCGTTTGGTCCAAAAGCGCTTTATTAGGGTGTTTTAATTTAAGAAATAAGAACGGAACAAATCGGGGCCGTAGAACCCGTTCGGTGCCGAGAGGGATTTGGTTTTCACATGGTTTCGTTTAGTCAGGTTTTACTGTGTTCATGATTGTAAGAGTATTAGTATTATTAGCTGCGCAAAACTCAACCAGTGACGAGCTTTACCCAGCAGTGACGTGTTCTACCAGATCTTGACTAACCAAATTGTCTTACGTCTGAAAACGATAATGAACAAGTGTGCGTATATGTGTTGGCTTTTGAGACAATACCGAAATAGATTGTCACAGTAAAGGGAGACAATCAATGTTATTGAGATCGGTCGCGCGTAGGGAAATAGTAAAATTGTCTCTATTGACTGCCTTTATAGCTCCATAAAAATGTGAGGTTTTCTTTAGCAAACGTCTTATGTGATCGTTTAACACGATTTCGTAAACCAAACATTTTGTAAGTCTATGACTTCGATAATTATACTAGCAAGACATACATATTTGCGAACAAAATATTTATTAACTACTTTATTTGAAAAATAATATTGTTTACCATGGCAACCAAAACAACACTGGTATCATCAAAGCATCAACAACAGCGTGATAATAGTAAGTGACCAATTTATTTTATTACATGGAACGTCATGTATATGTTCAATATATATGAGCAGGCAATGTAAATATCTGATATACAGAGGAATTGCAACAAAATGCTTTGAGTACACAAATGTTAAACAAAAACGAAGCAAAGGTCCAAATGCTTTGACAAGATCATTGTTCACAACATTAACAACAATGCGGAAATATTGTGGCTGATTATTGTGTGATAAGTAATATTATATATATGTTTAGTCATACATTGTAGTTATTCAAATAGTATTTGTTTCTTAAATTATCCTGTCGCTTGAGATAAGGAACATCCTAATCGAATATTTCAGCGATTTAATTGGCCTATACTATAAGTTAAGGATTGACGTCCCGCTGTCAAAGAGAACTACATAAATGCAAGAGCACGTATATAGTATTTATATATGTATACACTACATCATCATAATAACATAGGAATAACATTGTCTAAGTTCAAGTTACACAACGATGTTTTCATAATGTACCTTCATAATTTCTAACGTGTCGAAAAGCTGTTTGGTGAATGTGTCTCAGCCTTTCCGCCCAGTAAAAACACACTATCCCGTACGTAAAATAACTACTATATTTTCATTAAATATAGTATCTTGATGTTTTTGGTGTCTTCTCAGTGACATCGTGACAAAACGTGGAAATAGATGTGCGGGTTAAAATGTCATCTCGATGACGTCGTTACACGATGAGGAGCAAGCTGTGCTGGTTATGATGCCCTCTCGGTGACATCGTGGCTTGACGTAGAGCTAGCTGTGCTGGTTATAGTGTCCTCTCGTCGAAGGATACCCCGCCTCACTGGCGCCTTGGGGAGACTGTGTATCATGATTTGCTCCATGTTCAATGGCTGCGAGGACTGACTGTCTTCCGCTGAATATTGAGCTTTGAGATACCTATTTGGTTTAGGCTTTGTTTCATTAATTGTGGAAAGCAAAGACGTCTCTGATCTACTGGATGAGGGAGCCCGTGTGTGGAGGATGGGAGGATGCGTTGGGTGGTCAGCGGAGGAAGAACGAGCGACGATTGGTTTATTTAAATGCCTCGATTGTACTGTAAGCCCGGGGGAACTGCCGGCAAGGTTGACGCTACTAGAGCTTGAACCTTTGGCATTTTCAACATCCATTGATGTCCGCGATGGATATTGTTTCATTGGAATAGACGTGCGTTTGAAGTTCTTATAGTAGTCATCTGAAAGGTAGGTAAAGGTAAAAAGAATGATTTAAATGTATTTTATGGGGTTATTTTGATCCGCGAATGGCGTACTTAAGTGTTTGCATTCGAATGTATGTGGTTTGCTTTCAAAATAATAGTAAGAATTATATTTTTGATCGGTGTTTCGAAAAAATACACTGTGTTTTTACTTGTTGATTGTTTCCTGTAATTTAAATGAAAACATGCTGCGTTATATTGTCAATGCATGTGTATTTATGGACGATTTATTGTTGTTTTTTTGACGATAAACTGTATATGCTTAAGTCACAAATACACTTTCTGTTATGTTCTGTTCTCTATTTACAAAAAAATATAATAAAAAGTAAGGCTTCGTCACAGCCGATGATAAATGGATGAGATGGTGCGAAAAGCATGCTCTCAGATGATACATACCTCAAATTATGACGAAGGCGACATCACAAACGATGATTTATACCTTAGATGGTGAGGTAGGCGACGCCCCAGACAATGAAACATACATCAGATGGTGATTACGGATTGACGCCAGACGATGATACGTATCTGAGATGGTGTGGAAGGTGACGCCACAGACGATGATATAACCTCAGATGATGATAAAGGCTTGGCACCAGACGATGATTCATATATGCGATGGTGATAAAGCCTCGGCCCCAGACAATGTTACATACCTGGATGGTGAGGAAGTTGATGTCCCAGACGATGATACATACCTCGGATGGTGAGGAAGGCGTCGCCCCAGACGATGCTACATACTTGAGTTTGTTAGGAAGGCTACGCCCCAGACAATGATATACCTGAGATGGTGAGGAAGGCGACACCCCAGACGATGATACATACCTGAGTTGGTGAGGATGGCGATGCCCCAGACGATGATACAAACCTGAGATTGTGAGGAAGGCTACGCCCCAGACGATGATACATACCTGAGATGGTAAGGAAGGCTTCGCCCCAGACGATGAAATACATAAGATGGTGAGGAAGGCGACACCCCAGACGATGATACATATCTGAGATGGTGAGGAAGGCGACGCCCCAAACGATGATACATATATGATATAGTGAGTAAGGCTGATAATACGTTCCTGATATGGTGAGAAAGGCGATGCCCCAGACGATGATACATACCTGAGATGGTGAGGAAGGCTACGCCCCCAGACGATGATACATACCTGAGATGGTGAGGAAGGCTACGTCCAGNGATACATACCTGAGATTGGGGGGAAGGCTACCCCCCAGACGATGATACGTTCTTGAGATGGTGAGGAAGGCTACACCCAAGGCGATGATACATACCTAAGATGGTGAGGAAGGCTACGCCCAAGACGATGATACGTACTTGCGATTGTGAGGAAGGTGACGTCCCAGACGATGAGACATACCTGAGATTGTGAGGAAGGCGACGCCCCAGACGATAATACATACCTGAGATTACGAGGAAGGTGACGCCCAAGACGATGATACGTACCTTAGATGGTGAGGAATGTGACGCCCCAGACGATGAAACATACCTGAGATTGTGAGGAAGGCGACGCCCCAGACGTTGATACATACCTTTGATTATGAGGAAGGTGACGCCCCAGACGATGATACATACCTGAGATGGTGAGGAAGGCGACGCCCCAGACGATGATACATACCTGTGATGGTGAGGAAGGCGACGCCCCAGACGATGATACATACCTGATATGGTGAAGAAGGCGACGCTCAATACGATGATACATAACTGAGATGGTGAGGAAGACGACGCCCCACACGATGATACATACCTGAGATGGTGAGGAAGGCGACGCCCCAGACGATGCTCCAGATCCAACCGAGCAGAAAGAGGAACGCTGTCAGGAACTGCAGGAATGCCACCGAAGTGTTGGACAGTATGACCTTTTGTGTACTCATGGTCTTAAAGCGGATTATGCTCCCACAGAGCGTTGTCAGACCCGCCACAAATGTGCCTGCACAACAAAAATCGTTGTATAAATGTTGGTGACATGCTAGAAAGTTTGCCTGACGCAGTTGTTTTCGAATTGTAGTTGCCTGCAATTGCAATCTGAAATACAATGCTATGAAGTTAATCTGTATTTTGTATATAGATTCATGATTTAGTAGTCAACTGCTTTCATTCTATTAAAAAAAAAGATATTATAAATATGCAAACCATGATTGCATCGTATAAACTTACTGCATTACTGCAAATATAGCCAAGATTAAGAATGGAGAGATGTATACAATATAAGCAAAGCATTATTCAACTAGAATACCTTAAATGTATTTGGATTAATCATTCATAAAGAATTAACGCGATTTTAAACAATTTATTGCATCAGTTAATGGATTTATGTTTCTGTTATGATTAAACAAATGAAACAAGCTCAGTTAAAGAAACGTGTTTATTTCGTGAGTTTTGTTAAGTTCGGGCAAACTATAAGTACTGCACATCGCATTATATTTATTTTAAAAATCATGTCGCTACGACAAAACACACATCTTTTTAATTAGTCCAATATATATTTGCGTTTAAGCATGTACTAATGTGTTTTTTTTTGCTCTTAAAATATTCATGGGTCTAAATTCAATCTCATTTAACAGTATACAGCATCTAAACACATATTGTTATTGTCAATAATGAAGTAATTGTCTGCATAAAAGCGATTTCAAGCTACTTGACACCGTTTGCTCAAGATCAATCGCATTATTAATTAGCAACAAAGCGTTCTATTGATTCTGTGTGCAACCCGACGTGTGCCATCTAAAATCAATAAAAGGATTCTCTCATTATAATTGTTATAGGAGAGCTTTTAGATAATAGGCTTATGAATAGCCCATAGCGAATTGAACAAAGCTTTTACTGATAGCTTTATTGGATAGTTAGTAGCGGTGTTTCACATGAGAATTACAAGACAGAGATTTTCGAACGTCGCAAACGTTCAAATAATAACATTCCGTTTGAACATTTATTGAGGCATTATGTTAACAGTTTGTTATGTGTCCATAGATATAACTGTTGATTTTAACGAGCGTTCAATCTTTTGACAAGAATCAAAACTGTGGCATGCACATGTTAGTTAGTGTTTCCAAACCGGTTTATTTTAAACAAATTGCAAATATAGGATTGTATATGAACATTGGTTTTTAACCACACATATTAAGAATATGTTGTGAAGATGCATATCTATATTTCCAAAGCTAGATATTTAGTACATGTACCTGACATGTCATGCTACACAACAAGATCACGAGAACTATTCGCGTGTCAAAACTAAGTTGTCAGTATGGTGCCATAATTGCTTGTTTTATTAAATCTAGTGAGTTAGTATGTGTGTTGGCCAAAGTAAAATTCCTAAGTTGACAAGGTGCTAAGTATCTAAACAATATTATGTTCTTGATCTGAAGAAACAATCAACGAATTCCATTACGTTTGACACGTCTCTTTTTAACTCAAGCATTCTCACCTAGTCCAGGTAAGAGAATATTCATTATAAGACACGTGATTGCAGCAGATCTCGGCATGGCTGGGATCGAATCCCGTAGAGATGAGTCCGCCAAAGGACTTTCCTTCTTCTCCTTTGATGCACTGTGGTGTCTGGTCAGGTTGCTTACTGGAGGACAATATGCAAATCCTGGGTGCCCATAGCCCTGGTGTATCTTCCTATTAACTCTTGGAGATGGCGTTGGGGTTGACCCTCCGCTGTATACAACCTGCATGTCTGGGATTGTTGTAAATGTTATGAAGACTTACTGAATCTATCTCGTAAACGACCTTTTATAGTCCTGGGTGTTCCATCCATTACTGCCAAAACTGATGTCATTCAATCGAGCGATCATTGTCATTTTGTAGCAAATTATTGAATTATAAAATATTTGCTTCACGAATTAGTACAACTTTTTTTAATATCTGGGTTTTTTTCAGTTACATTTGATCATATACCACTTAAAACATAATTTAATAAAGCACGTTTGTTATTGCTTCTTACCGCCTTTGTTAAAACAGTACAAAACTCACTCATATTTTCCAAACATACTCGATTACCATCACTGTCTTATATCATCTTGCTTCCGCGTATAAGAATTATATATGAACACGGTAAATATTCACAAAATGTGTTGAATTGTTCCATCCGCTTTGAACACTTACTGATTTTCCATAATCTGTTACAACATTTTTGTTAAACTTAGATCTGCCAAATTGAGTATGCCGAAATGCTATTATTCACGAATAAAACGCTTCTGCTAGACACTTTTAAACGTCTTCACCATATGCTCAGCTTTATCCACATCCAATCTGTTCCAGTTATCTCAATATCGGGGTTGACATGTGACCAAGAATTGAGGACAGCTGGCTTAGACTAGGCTTCAGAAAGCAGTATCGATTGTTGGCCATTTGACAACCACATCTACGTGGAATCTATCATGGTGTAGTTTTGATGTATTTTCAATGCTAACTAAACTGGAAAACACAATTATGTACGCATTTACGAATTCACTTCAGCATTTATTGTTTCAGGAAACTGATTATGTTTCTCACTTGAACTATTTTGTTTGTTATCACTGCAAAAAAAAATGTTCAATTTTATGTGCAGCCGTATTCGCTGTACAATTGTAATATTAAACTATTACTCCACTTCTTCAAATACCACTCTATTACTAGTAGTATCACATGTTTTACTGAAACTACCTAACTACTCACACTAGTTGTTGAATAGAAACCGTGATTTGTATTTAAGAATGGTTTCATCAGTATGATGGAGATTGTGAAGATAACCGCATTTGAAGAAAAGAGCAGCCAAAACAAATTAGGTTATGGGACGTTAGCTAATTCTGAATCAAGACACTCCCACAAGTCAAGACACTTGCTCACTTTTCGTCCTTAACAATGTATACCGATGTTTGACTCATAAACTTTCACATGTGTTCATGTGAAAGCTTTGTTGAGTACGACGATTAAGAGTGCATTGCTTAATGCATTTAGTTTGAAACGCGGACCATATGTAGATTTTTATATGAAAATGGTCTGTTTAATGTGAATTGCGTATAACTGACTTATTGGTGTATTATTTAGGTAAAACAAAACGCAGTTTTGTAAAATAGTTTTTATACAAAGCGTATTTAAATACTTATTTACACTATTAATTATTTCCTTAAAATTACCTATCAACGCTATAATATGAAATTGTTCTTACATTACAATTAACTTCGGCATTGTGATAATAGTTTCATGGCCTTCCAAAATGACCAACGGGGACAGTTTTATAAGGTATATACAGTCTCGTTATTATGTCACGTCAAATTGTCGTATTGCTTGGTATTGACGAATCTAAAGATTACTTCAACATGTGTGGAGCAAAATAACAACTCCCTACTATATTGAATTAACTTAATAAAGATGTTACCTACGTTTTCTATGGTTCGTTATTTATATTAAATATATAATTAAAAAAGACCAAAACAAATTATAAAGAAAACATTGAACTTTGAATTGACTGACAAAGTCATCCATGTGTAATTGCAGTAACCGTAGTACTCGGAAATACAAAATGCATTACCTGTGTCGTAGGTTTTTAATACCTTACCTGTGTCGTAGTTTGTTAATACCTTACATGTGTCGTAGTTTTTTTAATACCTTACAAGTGTCGTAGTTTGTTAATACCTTACATGTGTCGTGGTTTGTGTTACCTTATATATGTCGTAGTTTGTTAATACCTTACATGTGTCGTAGTTTGTTAATACCTTACCTGTATCGTAGTTTGTTAATACAATACCTGTATCGTAGTTTGTTAATACCTTACCTGTATCGTACTTTGTTAAACCAAACTGTTCTTAGATTAGCAAAATTGCCATTTTTTTAAATAGTAGTAATAGATTTAACAAAAAAATATATATCTACACACTTGAGTAAAACAAGATGAATACACTTAAGTACTGAAAAACATCGCATTTAATGTTATCGAAAGAGATAGGTATAACGTGTTGTAAAGCTTTTCATCGACCATTGGACTGAAACGTGAATTATTAATATAGCGTTAATTATCGCCTGTAAGTTCCTCAGCCGGAAATGCCCAGTGGTACCATGCAATAGTTTGGTCCTAAATGATTTCGGGTTCAAACTGTTTTTCACTACAGTATACTTTTCAGTTTATTCCAAATACTAGTTATGACATTTAATGACTTTGTTCAGAAATATGACCTGTGAACCAGGCCCTTAAATGAATCATTTGACCCCTTATGAAACATGCCTGATAACGAATCCCGACGGCCTTTACTATTTGTACGTACATGACAATACCGACAATACCTCGACACGAAGGACTTATGTTGTCCTTTGCTTTCACGCCATGGTAAATTGCCATGATTACATTTTAAGAAATAGTTTGCAACCCGAAAAATAAGGCCCTTTATATCCCCGAAACACTGACTCCGTTCGAAGTACGTTCTGAAAAATGTGACTAAACGGGCTCGAACTGTGTGAGAACGGAGTGATCGTATTAGCAACGTGTTACGAACTGTCTTCGAACTTTGCGGACGGCCTGGAACGGGATTGAACGGGAGAGGTGTTTCAGAACTTTGAGCCTACTCAAAATTTTCTTCCGATCATCCCGTTCTACAATTAAACGTAGTAACAACGTACTGGAAACAGAATGGACGTACTAAGAACGGATAGGTCGTACTAAGGTCGGGTTAGGAACGAGTTACCACTGCACAACGAATACAGAAGAACTGCGTACGAACGTGATCGAACTGGCTTAGGACGGGCTCGGTCTGACTTAAAACGGTTTACCAAGGGGGACAATAGGAAAATTGACCCGATTTCAACTGGAAAACTGCATTTTCTTGACGTTTTTCAGTTGAGATATTTATTTGTGTTTTTTTAATTGCGGCAGTCTTTAGCCGCACTGCAAAGCGTGAAACATAAATGAGAACTGGCAAACACGTAGTCGGTTTTATAATCGCCGTACAGAACGTGGCTGCAACTACGTCCTAAACGTACTAAGAACGTAGTAGGACGGAGTGAGAACTGCCTTTGAACGAGTCACCACTGCACTACGAATAAAGAAGAACTGCGTACGAACGTAATCGAACTGGCTGAGGACGGGTAAGGTCTGACTGTTAATGGTATACCAACGGGGACAAAGGGAAAAATGACCCGATTTGAACTGGATAAAGACGGACTGGCAACGGGATAGGACGGGATAGGAACGAGCTGCACGTAGCGCGAACTTTGTCTGAACGTCATTCAATCATATTGTAGATTTTTTTCTGACCAGAATGTGGTCGAACTGTCTAAGAACGTGCTCCATTACAATAAACGTAGAGTAAAAGTGTAGTCTCAATGTTCGCAATTAAATCAGCAACACAAAAATGCACATACACGATGATAGACATTAACGTTTAAAAGGCAAAATAAATTCGACTATGTAGCATTACAATATTGTTCGTAATTATAGCCATAAGTTTCTATTGCTTTGTATAATGTCATATAATTTTCACCGGATATCTATTGGTCAATCTGTTAACAGCTTTGTATACAACTGACGCGACTTTTAACTCGATCCATTATATATTACATTAGTACAATGTGCCCGTTGTATATGTGTTTGGTATCACACACAGGGTAACAGATGGGCGATGGTTATGCATTCAATCATATTATCGTGTAGGCTTTCGTAGAAGGCTACATCTCTGATTATAACCCCCGAAGTTTCGTCTTTTATCTGAATACTTCACGTCACACTGTTCTTACACATAACCCAAGGCTGCCGAGGAAAGCCTATCGATTATTGAATTGAAAGTAGGCACGTCGTTTTCCGGGAAACGTTCGTCGTATGTGTTAGATTTATTTGTAATTCAAACGAGACGAGATAACAAAAGGCGAAACCTGTGAGTTTCAGTAGTTAATTTAAATGTTGTCCTCAGTTATGTTGTCGACACGAAGTATTCAACCCGGTGTCTACTTTATTCTTGGAGATATAAATCAGAATATAAACGTATATATTTGAAATTAAGTCCTAAAAGTGGAAGCGGTTTTTAGAATTTACTTAATGAGAGACATTTATTTACGATCAATATATAGTGGACAGGGTTGGATAAATGGACGACGAACGTTTAAAATCAACATTTCGAGCCAATTAAAAGCATAGTCTGACGGGTAAAATTATAGTGCATTTTTTTTTTAAATTATATTTAAGTTGATAATGCAATTTTCACATTTATTTAAATTTATTTATAAGAGTGTTCTGCATATAATCACTACATAAATAAAAAGTATATTGAACCGATATTACCATTATGTTTTCTGTTTATTTCTTTACTATGTTGGCCGGTTTTGTAAAAGTTATATATGTAAAAACTTTTCGCGTGGCTTATTGCACGGTTTTGAGGGATACTTCTGTGCAATCTGTCTACACTGCCCCAGAATTGTATTATTTTAAACTATGTTATTAATTTGGATATGTTATTGTCTAAATGTTCGTAAGGACGAAAACGTTTATTTAAATGCAAATCATTGATACCGATCACAAATCGCCATGTCTCCATTAACAACTCATTTTAAACTTAAAACTTATGAGAATACCACTATATTTAAAATAACTGCTAAGAGATTGTCTAAAGAAATAAATGATTGTTGACTTAAAATAAACATTATAGTTTACTATATGAATGCCATTAAACTTTGTCAGTTTTAAACTACATTTCAGGACTTTAATCAAGAAAAGGTCGACACTCATTGCACACATGAATAGGGTTTGTTTCCCCTTGATTCTGTCTTTCTTAAATACAGTGTCCTAAACGGTTCCATTGCTGATGCTAAACAAAATAAAATATGATCAATTATATATTAACGATATCGTTTGCTTTCTCTTGACATCTTTATTTTGTTAATAGGAACGTGATTTGATATGGTATGCAAATCGCACCAGTACATGAATTGAAAAACAGACGATGGCTTGTTTTCTCAATTGATGGTAGGAAAAGTAACCATACACTACATACTATTTCTAGTAATCAATTCACAAAATCATGAAACAATAACAACAACAGTGTTATGTTTAATATTTTTATTATTGAACTGTTTAAGCATCACATGAGTTGCCATTTCAATAAGTATTAAAAAAGATTTATTGTAGCAAATGCAACTATCAAATTATTAATAAACTATCATGAATTTAGTTTCTTCAACAAACAAATACATTTTTTTACCAATCGATGCGTTGTTTTTTTTTTCGCTTAAACATTTCAAGTCAAGTATATAATCAAAGTTTGAAGACAACATAGACCTCTTAATAACAGAACAAATACTCGTTAATAGCATCACCCCTTAACGACTTTTATTAAGTGCAATCATGCCAGTCTTGCATCGAGGAATGTTACTTATCAGCGAGAAATTCAAAACTAACGTTCGCCTGCAGCTGAAGTATCACATTGTTTATATTTGTTTGTTTTGAAAGGACGTACGTACTGTATACAGTCATGTCGAGTTTTTCAAAGAAGTAAGGAATAGAAGCAACTATTTGTAATGTGATGGCAAATATATTCAATGCATATACTTGACTGAAATACGGAAAAAAACATCCAGGAACAGATAATACTTGCTTGATAATTTGTGTCGTGTTTTGAGAAAACTGGGCAAAATGCATGTGCATAAAGTGTCAACCCAGATTAGCCTGTGCAGTACGCACAGGCTAATCCGGAACGACACTTACCGCCTAAATTGGATTTTTGCTAAGAAGAGACTCCATGAAAACGAAACATTCCATAAAAGAGGAAATTGTCGTCCCTGATTAGCCTGTGCTAACTGCACAGGCTAAATTGGGTTGGCAATTTACGCACAAGCATTTTGCCCAGTTTTCTCAGAACACGACACATATTGTATTTAAGCCAAGCGTAAATATTCATGTATAATACAGGAAGATAAATAGGATACAACACTAAACCTAAACACTTATTTCGATAGGTTAACATTTAATCATATGGCACAATCGTAGGTGTACATACTGTTTTTCCCTATTAAATCGATATTAATTCCAACCTGTTTCTTATTTTCAATCGACGTTTAAAGAGTGTATGCACTTTGATTATTCTTATATATTTCCGGAGGTGTCACAGACGCCCATGTAAGCGTGCTCATTTACAACTGTCATTTTGCAGCTCCGTTCGGCATTTTAGTCCTATGAAATTTAATCAAATATTCTGCGATCTTACAAATGATGGTATTTTGACCCATATTAATATCATGTATATAGACAAAGATGGTGTTAAGCACTATATCCGAAAACGTAACCGATTATATCATCGGTTTTGACAAATGCTATTCATTCTAACGTAGTTAAGAGCATGTACATGTTTATTAATGTTGCTTTGAAAGTAAATGATATATATATAAATTACTGACATGTAACATATTTATCTGTAAAACTTAAGATATCAATGTAAACATTCGTAAACAAATATTAATTATTGCAGTAATGAACTTTTTGTAGTAGACTCAATTCTATTCAATGTATTCAAATTTCATTATTAATTCGTTTTTTTTTTCATATCATGAACACGGTTTCTACAACAAGGATCAGCCACGTTTAAGCCAAAGTGTGTATAATGCTATCAGCATCATCTGAATTTACGCTGTTATAGTTTCCCACGCTTTTCTATCTTTCATTAGGAGTAAATTTTAGTGATAACAAACACTATGTGCTACTAAAATATCACTTTTTGTAAGATGTACTTGAAACAATTCACTCAGTAGTAGATATAGCAATATTGTCAAAAATGCTATCGGACGAGCTGTCCGAATTCTCTCTACCATGACTATGTTGTTACTGAAAATAGGAACTAGCACCTCAGGGGTGACGAAGGCATACCTATAAATCTTAAATGAGCCTCGCCCTGGAAAAACGGTACTTAATGCATGTGCGTAAAGAGTAGTCCCCGATAAGCATCTGCAGTCCACTATTATGGAATTTTTCGTTTAAATAAAGATTCTTCTAAACCAAAATCCAGCTCAAGCGGAAAGTGTCGGCCTTGACTGCCCAGGCTAATCTGGGGCGACACTTTACGCACATGCATTAAGCCCCGTTTTCCCTGAGCGAGGCTCAAATGTGCTATTGCGATACCCACGTGGAATTGTTTTATCAGTATGGCAGTCGTGTGGATGAGTGATCAGCTGTAAAACAAAAATCTGAAGATAAGTTAATCCGCAGGAAAAATAAACAATGCTAATTTCTGTATTCCCTGACAGACACAACGGGTAATAACATATGCTCTCGGTCAAAACAAAAATGCTCCATCTATTGAAAGCGGTAGAATGCCGTATGATCTTATCAGCACAGAATATTGGAGATTTTCCGAACACAAACAATTATGTAACCTTTCTCAAGTGGTAAACTGTTGAAAGAATTAATTTAATATCGCGAGATTTTGTGTTCATAATGCTTTGCATTGTTCAATGGAGATGACCTCAGTTGTATTCATTATTCTACGCGGAATTTGTCAGTGTAATGTTGATTTATTTTGAATGCTTATATATTTAGAAAGCCTATNAGTTTGTGGTTTAGACAGGTTAACTTTGATAAGTTCTTGCAGTTTCAGTGTTCCTTAATCCTTGCATTGTTGATTAAATTTTGCACTCATGGACAAGAGGCAGCGCATTGCAACTCTCAACAACCCATTGGGTTATAAAGCTGAGAGTTGAATTATTGCAACTACTTTCATCGGAAGCAAGACTAATATGTATTTGAATGGTTTTATTGGTAACTTATTGATTGACTGAAGAAGGTATTTTTTTTTATACAGTATATCCTACAGCTACAGCAAATGGCTTAGCAACTGATATAAATAATGTTTATTCGCTCAAGAATAACCTGTATTATTCAACGCAAAGGCTATTTTCCTTAGGGAACGCCGAAACACAAAACCCCAATGGTATAACCCATCCTACCCAGTCTATTGTAACACATAGACTCGTCCACTAAGTACAAAACCACTGCCTGTGCAAATTGAAAGTCTTTTACTTGCTCGTCGCATCACAGGGTAGGTCGCGCTATGGTTTACAAGTTTACATTTACCACCCAAACTCCCACTTAATTTTTATTGTAACCCGATGCTTGTCATATGTTTGTTATATTCCAGTGTTGTCGAGCATTACGAGCTCCATTACAAACCCACATCGTCATGGCTGGGTCTTAACAGCGTATGTCGCGAAGTACGCGAGTAAACTCCGCTATATATATATGTGTGTGTGTACAATATTCCCGTCGATAAGGCGGTGCTGTTCAACGGGCAATATGAGCCGTCGGAGCCGCCAGAGCCGCAAAAGCCGTCGGAGCCGCCAGAGCCGTCGGAGCCATCGGAGTTACTTAATTTGAAGGAACACGTACCACGTGACTATTTACTATATAAAGGACTTACTGAGTACGGATTGTGACCAGTTAAGAACCAGCGAAGAACAGTAAAGTTATTGCATTTAGTTAAAATTTACATCATGTTAATTTGTTAACGGAATATTAAAAAATATTAAACCAACTAAACTATTAAAATGAATTGTTTCATATTTGGAAATAAATAAGTTTCTCCAATGTGGTGAAACAAAATTACAGTCGACAAAAAATAGAATTATTCACCACAGCGTACGGAACACCGTCATTCTGTCAAATAGTCTACTTAGTTCGGCCCCCGACGACAGGTTCCTGCGTAATTGACTGTACCAGTGTTGGAGAATTTAAAGTTCTGTGCGTTAAGGAGTATAGCACAGAACGTATGTCTAAACATTACGCACCGCACACAACATTTTACATGTGCGGTTCGTTCATGCGTATGGTTGTCACGTGAGTGATGGTCACTCAGGCGGATATAGGCCGGAATGTGCACGGTTTTCAATATTTGGTCAGCTCTACGCTAGACTTTGATCAGTAAACTTTTACTTTTTGAAATTCCAACCGCATTAATAAATAAGTTTAAATGACCAGTTATGTTTGAGTTGCACAATGTACACAGTTACATGTTAATATTGATTGTTTTCGGGTACAGTTTTACAGAGTTATTTTACATTGAATGAAGTGTTTTCTCTGGTTTTTACTCTGGCCTTAAAACACCATTTAAGGATAAAGAATAGAAGTGATGTATACAAATTATATATAGTTGTACTGTCATGTTATTCTACGATTATACTTGATTGTTATATATTACGATATGTAATTTTATTGTATGTATGTTGTCAATAATCTGATCGCAAGTCTTGCCCAATGCAAAACGATTTGTTTTGAGCTTAGTTATGTGAAGACCAAATAATTGTGTTCATCGGCATAGTTTCCACGAACACACTTTCCGCTTGTCACGGGGGATAGACATAATGTTCTTAAATTTCCCGCCGTTTCTCGGGGGAACCTGTATAATACAATTGATCCCAGCCTTGACAACTATGCCAAACCTTTAAGATAATAAATTGCGTAGTTAAACTGTTTTGCGTTTGTCGTTGAATAATTAACGTTATAAACGAGTTATTTAAAAAAGCATGTTCGTAACAAGTCCGTAATAAATATGTTCGTAATAGAAGACATAATTATGTTATATAGCTAGTGTTAAACGAATCCTGAAATGTATAAGCTGCCTGTATAACGGCGGTAACTGTTCCTATTTGTTGAATGACTTTTACCAAATATAATGTTTAATGATATTGCCGGTGCGGACTGCACAGGCTAAACTGGGGCGAAAGCACTTGCTTTAAGCCCATTTTTTTCAAAAACGAGGCACAATTATTCATTTCCTTAAATACACGACGAGCGGATGGGAACTTCTCTTTTGATAACGTTTCTGGAGTATCACTATTCTTACTTACATTTTATCGTGCACGCCTAATGACATATCGGTAACACACATAAGTGGCGCCCGTACTCGGAATGCAAACTACCAAACGAAACACATAATGCATGATTGATNTTCGTTAAAGTTATCAACTGTGATCTCTATGTTACTTTTTATCAGAAAGGCAATGCCTTGTTTATTAGTATGTTGTCCACTGAGATAGATTTCCCCGTCCCATTCATCTTTTAAGGTTTGTGCTAAAGTGTGTGTCAAGTGACTTTCTTGTAATAGGCATACATTATATTTTTTTTCGTCTAACCATTTGAAGATTTTTATGCGTTTGTCTTTATTGTTGAGCCCTTTTATATTTAAAGTACATATTTTAACCATTGAAAGAGGTGAAGGGTGATGTAAATGATAATTTGTTTGCGCTTGTCCAGTTGGTCCCTATTTCAAAAAATGTCCAGGTGGTTCCTATTTTAAGACATAAGATATCCATACATACAAACAAAAAAAGGAAACAAAAAGTATGGATACAAAAAGATGAATATTCCATAGAGATGGAGAAATAAAAAGAAATAATCACAACAATGAGAACAAAACGATAAAGGATAAATAATATAAAGTTAGACATGATAGATCTATAGGAATAAAGAAACTATCGGATCCAACTATAATTTTCAATGCAAAGTAATATAACAGTTTACAAGTATAAGAAAATATATGTACAGTGAGACAGAATAGGTCACCAAATAACGATACAGAATATAATCGTTGTCATGTACATGAGACAGAATAGGTCACCAAAAAGAAACAATACAAAATATAATCGTTGTAATGTAAATGAGAAAGATCTTTACAGTGAGACAGAATATGTCACCAAAAAAAAAGACGATACAAGATAAAAATCGTTGTCATGTATATGACAGTTATATATTTCGAACAATATAACAACATAAACAATATAAACGCACCATGAAAACCTGTTATGTATACTCAGTACCATTGAACGGGCACCCGTGAGTTAGATTAGCATTTAACATTTTACGCATAAATGACACCTTTTATTCGCATTCAATTTTATTTTTGCACGTTTTTCACGAGAATTCTGTGGCGATAACCTAATACTTAGTAAGGTATGATGATTACAATTTTTCGTATTTCGTAAATGTACTGCTTTAGCGTTAAGGTACTGATTATATGTTCATTGGTTAAGCTTAGTGCCAGATTAATATCTAATGCCTTTATAAAATAACATTATTCATGCTCTACAGACTATATGTTAAGTGAGACAAAACACAAACTCATCAAAAAATAATACAAGAGTATATGCACATGTTCTTCGAATGGAAAAAAAAACATCAAGACAATATAAAAATACATGCACATGTCATTTGACAATACACAGCCTTTGTAGATCTTACTAACGAATTTCCTGAACGAGTTTAACAAAATATGGTATGATATGACAACGAGTGTCAGATCTTTTTATCACATGCTTTTAAACTAAATAAAATACATCTTAATTGACCAAACAAATGCTGATTGATCTAAACGTTGTTTACTATCGTGACATCATTTCATGTTGACGACGTCATTTCACCAAAATAAAGCCATGCGATTGGTTAGTTATTGATTCTATAGCCAATGAAAACGCTTAAAAATGTTGTAAAACACATGTGTAATATAAACAAAATACGTAATGTCTGTATTACATTGAAAACAAGGTATGGCATGTGATAAATCGTTTTAACTCAAACAAATGGAACCTGTTAATGCATTTTATGATTTGTCGAGAAATAGGATCGTGTTCATGCTTAAAATCGCCTCTTGCTAATACAAATTGCATAGAGTTATGAGACGATACTATTTTGGATGTATAAGTTGTCCTGAACTACGTTTACTATCAAAACAGAGTTAGCTCTAACGATATTTTATCACAACTATACTGCTTTAATTTGGAAAGGCCTAACGTTGTTCCTATACTCCATTCAACGCGACATATGCTTTCCATTTTTGACACCTTGTTTATTTTGTGCATGATCAAAATCTCTCACGAACCTTTGAAGACCGCTAGGTGTTGATATATCTATTAAATTAAGAACCAAGAGTACTGTATATAAATGTACACATGGGATGTTTATCGGGCATGGAATTTAAACACTCTTACGAGTAATAGCACTAGTATGCATTTAAGATGATGAACACAATTTTACAATTTTTATTTTTATTTTTTTTGTCATGAGCAGACAGGCACACACATTTTCGTTTGTTAAAAACCAACAATAAAGTTATGACAATCATCAGCAACAATCAGAATTGCAAAGAAACGGCAAGACAAAACTGTGTATATAGTACGATGCCAAAAACATGAGTAATGGTTTGTACACGAATTTTCGATCTAACTTTGTTATCCGTACATCTTATTTTCAAAACAAATTATCAGCACTTCAACAATACTGTTGAAGACGCCAAACCACCAAGAGAACAAATAAATGAAAATTTCATTGTTCGGATCGATATGATGTGGGAAAAATGAACAACGAACAATTACCGTTACAAAGTTGAGCGAATTAGTCGTGTAGTGTCCACACATGCCATTCTATTTTACCGATGTGTTGCCATCTATATCTCGAGTATAAAAAAGTAGCATCTTTTCGAACGTACGGTGTCCTGTCTGTAATAAGTCAAATCGTTGTGCTGCGCGCGATATGTGCTGTTTGTACAGCAGGGAACCAAACTAGGAGAAGTTTGTTTGATTTCATGATAGTTTATATGACATGAAATAGAGCATGTTATAAGAAATATTTGGGGACATTTATAAACAAATTTCATAATGTTTTGTTTTCAATTTATATCTTAAAGAACATTTAGTCTAACTAGTAACGTTACAGGGTCATTGCAATGACGTCAAATGACAGTATACGTGCTAACCTCCCTTCGATTCACTGTTTGAAACAAAACATAATACGTGTTATAATACTTTCTACAATTCATAGTAAACATTCTATACAATTCAAATTACTTTGTTTTGCCGAATTATGCATAAAGATAACATATCCAACAACATTGTAGACCTGAATGATTTCAAGAGTGGTCGCATCTGCTCAATATTGTTTTGTTGTTGGATGTAAATGTGATGTATGCAAGGATAATAACAATGTTTTGACTATAGATTAACTTTCAACAAACTAAATGTAAAACAAATGAAAATGAAAAATTGGTGTGTACAATTATTGTTACAATCCAACAATTATTAAGCTATATACTTCGAACACTAATAATGGCTTTCGTTTCCACGTTCATATATCACTCTTTTGTCTATAGTTATTTGTTAATGCAATAGTGTGGCACGTTTAATTGTTTCATCACCCTGTCAATGGCAAGTAGGATTCGTCATTTGTTAAACAAAAACTAAGGGTTAGCAAATCCACCAAATAAACAAACACCGAATATTGGTTTGCCTCTCACAGACGAAATGTTTAGTTGCTATTGGAAACACGTGATTCTGCTGAGAACAGTCGAGAACAGTCGAAGATTAAACGCTTTTTCAAGAAAAAGGATAAAAGCGCGATAAAAGTCACGATGCAGACAATACGCATGAACCAAAACACATAACCTGGTATCGGTCCGAGCTCATCCAGAAAATGAGACAATCATTTTTATAATCGTTAGTTGTTTGTATAGGTGGTCGCAATATTTTAATTTTGTAAAGGTAGAATAGAGTCACACAATCTAAAGTGAATGTGATCACGTTGAATAACAAATAGCAACTTTATGCTAATCGGATGTGGTTTCGAAGCTACGAATTATATTCGATAAAATTAAATACAGTGTACATAATTATACTTAAAAATTGTAGGACGATACCCTTGTTTACTGCCATATTATGCAAGATACCTTACTAACTGGTAATTGTGAGCTTACTCGATGCAACCGGTTTAAACAAGCAATGCTATGCATCTATAGATGCAGGCTTTTGACAACAATTTTATTTATTTTCCGATTTTGTGCTGTGTATAATGCGGTTGTATTTTGTGACCTGTTTTACAATTGAAGACTTGTAATAAATAACATATCCCTTTCTAGAATAACAGTTCGGTCTTGATTTTTTTTAATTTATGCACATTTGGTAGGACTTTTTATTTTTTTGAAATATTGAAATGTTTTATTTTTATTCAGCTAAATATGCATGAGGATTATCAGAAAATTAAAAATGTTTGTATCTAAATCAATTTATATAAAAACCCAGTTATAATTTCAGCAACAAATTTGCTATAATTTTTTATCTGGTTTGGAAATAACCGTTTTGTGGTAAAATTGCACTCAAATCGAAATTTATTTCGTTTATGTATGTTAATTTAATTTGTAATAATATGTAAATGTGTCAGTTTAAACCTATTCATTTTAGCTCGATTGCATCGAAAGCCTAAGGCTTATTTTAAACGATCTCGAGTCCGTTTCCTGGGACTAGAACCAGTACTTGGTTAAGAAAGCTCCCACTGTGGGGATCGAACCCGTGACCTCCCGATCACTAGGCGGACACCATACCCACTACGCCACGGCGACCTTAAATGTGTTGTGCCAAATGTGCGGACCAGGTCTTAATCAAACGGGATTAAACACACAATGACTTGCATTTGTTGTTTAAAGGCGGCCATTGTGTTTTACTTTTCATATATACACACATTGTTTACTATTGTTTTCTTTTGTATGTATTAAATCACAATCAACACATTTGATTTCAAGATTAGACACTTACATCGTGACCGCCAAACAAATATATATATATATGCAACACTAATCAGCACCCTGTACTGCCATTGTACTGGTTGAAGCTATATTTTAGTAATAAAGATATAAGAGTACACTTAGAAATAATATGAATTTCAATTACACACATGTTCAGGAAAAGATAAACCAAAAAGCTTACCAAGCCCTGGCAGTAGAATGTTCATAACCAGACACGTGATTGCCACAGGCCTCTTCATGGCAGGGATCGAGTCCCTCAGGGAGGATTCCGCTACTGGAGCGTCCTTCCGGTCCTTGGATCCGCTACAATGCGACACAAGACCGCTCTGCTTGCTGCCGGGAATAAATATGGGACGTCCGTATCCAGGGTAATGTTTCCTTTGGACTCGCGGGGAAGGGGATGGGGTTGAGCCGCCACTGTACACTACCTGCATAGTGTTTTAATCTTTCAACACGTTGATACCACTATACAACTATTGATTAAAAAACAAGTGTATAATTTCACAAATTTCCTTGGCATTGATGTTATTTATTTTTTGAGTCGCAGTGGCATTGTTAAACCTTAGCTATCCATGTTTGACATTGTCCTTTCTAAGTTTCATTGTGATTCCTTTTTAAACATTTGAAATATTATTCAGAAATCGAAACAAGACATGATACACTGTCGTTATATAAGTAATACAAATCACATATCGCTTTTGATAATTGAACAACACGGCATTTAATCGCTGTAATCACTCTCAATAATCGCACTCTAGCTCAACTCATCAACGTTAATATAATCAAACGGAAATAATAAAGAGTTGATGTTAAATATGTCCACATGCAAAATATCATACCACGTGTTTTAAATCTGAATACACATCTGCGAAAGCCATTTACATTACATTACAAAGTCATAAAACAGTCATTTTTCCGACTTACAGGAAACGCGCGGTTTAGCACAAGGCTATTGTTTCTGAGAAAACTCGACACATTCGTCTCACATCTTAACATTGAACGTAAAGCCGCGCTACCTAACTCACGCCAGACTGCCAGCAAAAGCCGATCGATTATTGGATGGCAGGCACGTCATGACGCTGGAAAAGTGCTGTCGCATTAGTCTGATGTATTGTCGTTACTAATGAGACAAGGTAACTATGAGCGAACGCTGCGAAACGAATTTAATTCAATTAGTGTCAGTCATTTGTCGACAAAGCGTAACCAATGACTATATTAATCTTATTATAATAACGTGTCTTTAATCCACAAAAGACATTTACGCGTGCATGTCGGTGACATCATCTTATCTTTACAATTCAAAATGATTATAGTTCTCTTCAAGACTATTGAGCAAATATTGGATGTGCCGTCATAATACTTGTGAACTGTTTTTAATTTGTTATTTTAACATCGCCCATGTTAAGGTTATATATTGTGTTATTTAATGTTGTTTCTGTATGTTATGCATACATACAGAGTAAAACAAAAGGTAACATGTACAGTTGACGTTGATGGACCTTTTTCATGCAACAAAGTGGATACCGGTATAGCTTGTTTTATTCCTTTAAACGATTCGATCGACATAGACACTCATTCATATTTTCAGATGTGATTAGATTTAATCATTATAATGTAGCTGTCTGCAGACAATATAGTGTCGTGATCCTACATATTCAATTCCTAATCGCATCGACGTATTATCCTACGATAGAACATGATTCTCTTTTTAAACTCGTTTGCATTCTTTGACATCATACACTAAACACAAGTTTAAACCAAATGGAGCTTTGCATTGTACATGCATGTTCTGATATCATTTAAATAAATGCGACACCAAATACCATGCAGCAGTTAGCTACATAACTTTGAAAAATTATTATTTAATTACTTCTGCAATATCAATACAGTAGCCTCGAAAATCCATATATTGTATTAAATAACGATTACGTCTCTTTCATATTAACATTATGCGTGCACGATTCCAAAGGAGAAGGATTAATACCTCGCCATCTTCAAACCGCGACAAGATAAATTGTATACCAGTAGACTCCCACGTTTACATTTTTTACATACAATCCATGTTTTCCATAGAGATACAATGTCAGGTGGAGAAGGAGAAAGACCAACAGTTTTGGGTTATCCATCTTTTACAGATTGTGATAGCTATCTTTCTACGTTCACTTTGGACAGCTGAACTGGCTATACAAATTCACTGAAACAAGTCTGTACCTGGTATTACGCATAACACGTATTCAGGCACAGAAGCAATGTTTTACAATGGCCTTAAATGGTAATAATACAATTGCGAATGGACATTGTTATTCGGGTAGGTCGTTACTTTGGTTACATATTCTCGTGAGGGCTGGCCAAACCTTCCTATGTTCGGTTCAGCTTTTAATCAATTTCCTGTTGTCTCAATAGTTGGAGGTCTAATGTATGCTAAAATCAGCGCAAATATAATGAGTGACGTCATTACATTATTGCAAATATGACCCGGTGCAAAATGGTATTTATCTAGACAAAAAGTATGTTTATTATTCAACACCTTAAATGTTTAAATGTGTGAGGTTTGACTAGCCCACAAACCGGTTTAAACCCCAGCTTTTTGCACTGACCGTTCAAAGGCGGTGATCCCAGTTTTTATCATTGTATGTGTATAGTTGTTCTGTTATAAAAGTTATGGATGAGAACATTACTTTCTCTCCTGATAGCGTTTCTTGAGTTTCGTCGTTTGATATTAAGACAGAAAGGAATGTTTCGTGCACTCTGTTAAGTTAACTTATTTTTCGATAGTGGCAAATTTATGAAAACGTTTGTGATGAAAACGTTTGTGATGAAAACGTTTGCGACATGTTCGGGTGCTCGGCTTTTCAGCGCGGACGGAGTTTCCTTCCTCGTTGCTTCTACCATAGTCATTTCGCCCCCGAATTATTAATTTCCTTAGTTACTTTGTTTTGAGTGTTTGTCGTTCAGATAAAAAATACATTTATACGATATTTATGAAACACTACTTTCTGTTTTTTTTTGTTATGTAGATTGTTTTCCTGCCGTAAGACTTCCATTTCCGCTATTCATTCATACCGTACAACAATACAATGAGCTGACATGGACTTTTCGAAAAGGACGCTGTGAAAGTATTTATCGAATTACAAGGTCAAAACGGATTTAATCAATACATTACTAAGTCATTTTGTATTTAATGTTATATTCGATTGACAAACAACGACAATTGTAAATTATATTTCAATGACTATAAGAAACATAATCTGGAAATTATTGTCAGGTCAATATTGACGAAGAATTCGAGAAGACAAACATAGATATTTTACTCAAATTACTAGTAGATCGTTTCATTAATAAATTGACATGACTTCAGAATTCGTATGATGTGACCAGTGTCTGCCAACGTTGACGTGTTGGTAAATAATAAAGGGTACCGTTTACAATGTGACTTATTGACCATTTACAACACATGTTGACATTCAAGTTAAGACTCAACAATATAATCGCTTAAGCAAGTTATTAACCACATGTCAAGATCNTCTATTTCTATTTATGAAATTATGGTTGGACCTGCAGCTATGTTACAGCGTAACCAATGACTATATTAATGTATTATAATAACGTGTCTTAAATCCACAAAAGACATTTACGCGTGCATGTCGGTGACATCATCTTATCTTTACAATTCAAAATGATAATAGTTCTCTTCAAGACTATTGAGCGAATATTTGATGTGCCGTCATAATACTTGTGAACTGTTTTGAATGTGTTATTATAACATCGCCCATGTTAATGTTATATATTGTGTTATTTAATGTTGTTTCTGTATGTTATGCATACATACAGAGTGAAACAGAAGGTAACATGTACAGTTGACGTTGATGGACCTTTTTTATGCAGCATAGTGGATACCGATCAAGCTTTTTTTTTATCTCTTTAAACGATTAGATCGACGAAGAAACTCATTCAAATTTTCAGATGTGATTAGATTTAATCATTATAATGTAGCTGTCTGCAGACAATATAGTGTCGTGATTCTACAAATTCAATTCTTAATTGCATCGACGTATTATCCTACGATAGAACATGATTCTCTTTTTAAACTCGTTTGCATTATTTGACATCATACACTAAACACAAGTTAAAACCAAATGGAGCTTTGCATTGTACATGCATGTTCTGATATCATTTAAATAAATGCGACACCAAATACCATGCAGCAGTTAGATACATAACTTTGAAAAATTATCATTTAATTACTTCTGCAACATCAATACAGTAGCCTCGAAAATCCATATATTGTATTAAATAACGATTACGTCTCTTTCATATTAACATTATTCCTGCACGAATCTAAAGGAGAAGGATAAATACCTCGCCATCTTCAAACCGCGACAAGTTAAATTGTATACCAGTAGACTCCCACGTTTACATTTTTTATATACAATCCATTTTTTTTCCATAGAGATACAATGTCAGGTGGAGAAGGAGAAAGACCAACAGTTTTGGTTTATCCATCTTTTACAGATTGTGAAAACTATCTTTCTACGTTCACTTTGGACAGCTGAACTGGCTTTACAAATACACTGAAACAAGCCTGTACCTGGCATTACGCATAACACGTATTCAGACACAGTAGCAATGTTTTACAATGGCCTTGAATGGTAATAATACAATTGAGAATGGACATTGTTATTCGGGTAGGTCGTTTCTTTGGTAATATATTCTCGTGATGGCTGGCCAAACCTTCCAATGTTCGATTCAGCTTTTAATCAATTTCCTGTTGTCTCATGAGTTGGAGGTCTAATGTATGCTTAAATCAGAGAAAATATACTCAGTGACATCATTACATTATTGCAAATATGACCCGGTGCAAAATGGTATTTATCTAGAAAAAAGTATGTTTATTATTCAAAACCTTAAATGTTTTAAATGTGTGAGGTTTGACTAGCCCGCAAACCGGTTTAAACCCCACCTTTTTTTGCACTGACCGTTCAAAGGCGGTGATCCCAGTTTTTATCATTGTATGTGTATAGTTGTTCTGTTATAAAAGTTATGATTGAGAACATTACTTTCTCTCCTGATAGCGTTTCTGGAGTTTCGTCGTTTGATATTAAAACAGAAAGGAATGTTTCGTGCACTCTTTTAAGTTAACTTATTTTTTCGATAGTGGCAAATTAATGAAAACGTTTGTGATAAAAACGTTTGCGACATGTTCGGGTGCTCGGCTTTTCAGCGCGTACGGAGTTTCCTTCCTCGTTGCTTTTACCATAGTCATTTCGCCCCCGAATTATTAATTTCCTTAGTTACTTGATTTGAGTGTTTGTCGTTCAGATAAAAAATAAATTTATACGATATTTACGAAACACTACTTTCTATTTTTTTTTGTTAGGTAGATTGTTTTCCTGCCGTAAGACTTCCATTTCCGCTATTCATTCATACCGTATAACAATACAATGAGCTGACATGGACTTTTCGAAAAGGACGCTGTGAAAGTATTTATCGAATTACAATGTCAAAACGGATTTAATCAATATATTACTAAGTCATTTTGTATTTAATGTTATATTCGATTGACAAACAACGACAATTGTACATTATATTTCAATGACTATAAGAAACATACTCTCGAAATTCTTTTCAGGTCAATATTGACGAAGAATTCGAGAAGACAAACATAGATATTTTGCTCAAATTACTAGAAAAACAAGCATTTAGTAGATCGTTTCGTTAATAAATTAACACGGCTTCCGAATTCGTATGATGTGACCAGTGTCTCCCAACGTTGACGTGTTGGTAAATAATAAAGGGTAACGTTTACAATGTGACTTATTGACCATTTATAACACATGTTGACATTCAAGTTAAGACTCAACAATATAATCGCTTAAGCAAGTTATTAACCACATGTCAAGATCAAAGTAAAAAAAAACGTTCGAATCTCCAACAGGCATCTTTGAACACAGTCTATAGAAAGATCTAAGATAGAGATAGCAGTGTGTTGCGGCCTACTCCTTTTCTGGCCCCCTCCTAGGCATTTGGTAGCCAACTACATGCGATGTTAAATATGTATTCAGTGATACTTTCTTTATATTTGTTTGGAAAATTAAATTATTACATAATGTTAGTGGAGTTATTCACCTTTCCACCCTACCCTGTTTTAAGCAGCCTCGTGTACCTTTTGTGTTCCTTGATATTCAATTAAAAGAAATTCGAATATATTAAAACGACAGCAATATGAAATCTAAAAAACATGCAAGCCAATATGTGCTCAATAGTACATTTCTGATGATAATGATATTGTGTTTATGTCAATTTTTAAATGCAGGCAGCTGATACGTTATTTTGCAAAGTCAAATATTTTTTATTTGATTGGTAACTCACTCACACTGATGGTCTGCCCTTGAGAACAAAGTAATGCTCTTTTTAAACTATGTGATATTTATTGTTTAAAAAAATCAGACAACCATTTATATGATTTATTTGCAGTTATCAAAACTTAAATTTAGAGACACATGGTCAATGACAATACAGACGTATGCAGATCACACGATGATTCGATTTTATCTTAGATCTTAGACACAATGGTGGGCTCAAAATTGCGCATGTGCAGAATAAAACATAGATTACACCAATTGTGACATGCATTTACATAAGTTGGTTCTGTTGACTAAAAGGGAAACATATTCAAATAAATTCCGCTTTATCAAATTGTGCTCGCAATAAAAACAATATCTGGCAATAGAAAAGTATGTTTTACACTTTCAAACAAAAACATTCAGGTTGAGGAAGAAAAACACACACATTTGTTTATTTAATATCCGCGTATACTGTTAGAAGCATGATCGTGAATCTTTTACATTAACAACTGAAATGTTGGATTGTATTTGTTGTAGAAACACTTACAGTTAAAACTAATATAAAGCTTTGGGGATATTTTTTAATTTGGTGTTTAATTAATTCAATAATTGAATACGTATACCAATTACAGACGCTACCTGGCCTTTAAAGAAACAGTATTGATCGATTACAACATCTTTTTAGATAAAACATATGTAAGAAATATTTAATATATCGTTCTTCAACCTTAAATAATATGTATACACGCAGTAAAACTTGAGCTTCACCAGCAAAAGAGAAACATTATTATAACATGTGGTCCTATATTTATGGCAGGGAATCAATTGCCAAATAAATGAGACACAACAAAATGTACCAGACAATACACACAAGTATTTAACAAACACACACTAATGAATAAACTGAGGTCATCGCCATTGTACAGTCAATGAAAAGTATTATGAACAAACAGAGTAGCGCACGCAATATAAACAGTTTGTATCACAGTTTACTACTGAAGAAATGCTACGTTTAATTTCGTTCTGGCAACGACGTAAAGTAACTTACACACTACAGGACAATCTCCAATATTCTGTGCTGATCAGATCATAAGGCATTCCCTCGCTTTCAAACGAGGCCAATTTGATTCTGTAAGTTTTCTTACTGACAGCGTATGTTATTAATCGGATTGTCTGTTAGGGAATAGGATTGTATATTGTTCCTGTGCATTAGCTAACCTCCGGATTTGTGTGTTACAGCTGATCAATCATCCACACGACTGCCATGCTGACGAAACAATTCTACGCGAGTATCGCAATAGCACATTAACGAATTATAGGTATGTCTACCACACCCTCGGATGCTCTAATTCCTATTTTTAACTAACAACACATTATCATTATTATTACATCGAAAAATACGTTGTTTGGGGGTTGATTCACTTCTTCATCATTTTTTATAAATATTTTAATCATTTACTTTTCATTACCACGTGTATGATAATAATGAAACACTTTGTTTATTATTAATGTATTCTTAAATTCAGAAAACCAGCCTCTGGCATGATTTAATAATGTAATGTGAGAATGCAAGAAATGTGTATATATCTGTCTCTGTTGACCTCGATCAGTGTATGTAATCACACACCCTATCTACATGTTTCTTATACATTGAAATTAAAGCTAATATTACATATACATGGATTTCAATGATGCTGCTTTAACATTTATCTGTACACATTTAACACTAAACAGGCGCAATAAACCATTCCATTGTTGTACAAAGTCTACGATCAACCTACACACTGATTCAATGTTTGTCCGTCATCATCGACCAGACTGTAAACCTGGGTGATTATAGCTCGTTCTAAAAAAGTAACATCATCCAATTCGTAAATGGGCTTTTACATAAACCACTTATCATTTTACAGTCGTTCTCCAAACTTTGGTTTTACACCTAACATAGACCGTAATTACAAATAGTCGCAGACACTACAAAAAGGTGATTATTTGAATAAATATTATTGTGTGTGCATGTTTACATTGATATCTGAAGTTTCTCAAAGCCATCTGTTACATGCCAGTAGTTTATATTGTATTTCATTTTCAAGCAACACCAAAAATCGACTGTCCCTCGTGTAACATGCTCTTTAATGGGTTAGAATGAATAGTATTTGTCGAAACAGATTTCTATAATCGGTTTTATTTTCGGATTCAGTGCTTTACAAATCTTTGTCAATTTAAATGATTTGAATATGTGTCAATGTACCATTAGCTTTGAGATTATTTGATTTAATTTCGTAGGACTAATCTGCTAAACGGAGTTTCACAATGCTAGTTTTACACGAACATGGTTACGCTGTCGTCTGTGAGACCTCTGTAAATATACAAGAACAATAAAACTCTAGACACTCTTTAAAAGTCGATTTAAAATAAGAAACAATATGGAATTATTATCGATTTAATAGCGCAATCAAGGACAGACAGACAGAAAAGTTTATTTACGTCTGACTTTTGTACATAAAACAGTAAAGCAGTACAGAAGCATTATATATATGTACAAAACCACTCTAAAAGAGTTCAGAGAGACGATGGTTCTAAATATTCTAAGTGTTCAGCGATTATATGCATCATACAAATTTTCACATCTGTTAGAAAAGATTAATTTTCTTCAAAACAAAATAAAATATACATATATATTTTAACATAAATATACAATAGGTGACAATGCAATTTGAACATTATAAACAGTTTTGTAGATATGAATTACAAGGTATATTACTATTTAAGGCGCAATTGACTATGCGTATTAAATGGATCATATATACATGTGGTTGCGTCACATATGTACAAGTACGATTGTTCTATCCGATTAGATGTTGGCGTAATTAAAAAAGTTTTTATGCTTGGTGTTGTGTCCTATTTATCTCCTTTTATTATAAATGAATATTTTAGCTCGGTTCATATACATTATAAGCGGCTGGAAACGTAAAACATATCTTTCTGGAGTTTCTGTTTTCCTTATTTTAACACCCCATCTCAAACAACTCTCGGTAATAATCTGTTAATGTATTGGCATTGACGATAGTTGCCATTTCATTACAAATTGTTTCACCTTCTACACCTGACTGACATGGCTGTATACAGAACGTAAGGTCTTTGAAAGCAAACACATATAAACAATCTGATATTTTAGCTGCAGGCGAATGTTAATTAAGAATCGCAAATTAGTTACACTCTTCGATGCAACACTGACATGATTACACTTTATAACATTCGTTAAGAAAGAATGCCATTAAAGATTATTTGTTCTGTTATCTAGAGGTCTTTGGTGTCTTCAAACTTTGTTTATACACTTGAAAGGTACTTTGATATGTTTATGAGAAAATAAAACAACGCCTTGATCGGTAACAAGGTTCGTTTGTGTGTTAAGGAAAAATTCCTTTATTCATGATTTGTATTAATTATTTGATATATGCATGTGCTACAATATAGCTGTTTTTAATACTGATTGAGATGATAGCTCTTGTAATGCTTACACTATTTCTGGATACAATATTTACTAGTAGTTTATTACCACTTTTGATTTTGTTTTCTTTTATTTTTTTACCATTTATTGAGAAAACAGGTTATCCTTTGTATTCCTTTGTATTCCATAGCATTAACCGGTGCGATGTGCATACCGTACCAAAGGAAGTTCTAAGTCACAAAATAAAGTTTTCGAGAGAAATCAAGCGATTCTGTTCACATATATATTTTTTTTAATTTAGCATAAGCAATGGCCATTTTAGGGACACTGTACTTACAGGGATCAAGAGTAAACAAACCCTAGAAAGTTGTGTAGTGAGTGTCGACCTTTTGTGAATAGAAGTGCTGTAATTTAACATAAAGAGTCATCGATTATAGTGGCATATGTTAATTGATTAAGATGTTCATTTTCGAAGTCCACTTTACTTGTAGACTATCTTTTAGCAGTTTAAATGTAGTGGTGCTCTCATAATAAGTTTGACATATGTTGTCGACGACATGGCGATATTTGTACAGTATAAATGTTTTGCGTTTACGTATATAAGTTCGTCCTTAAGAGATTAAGATTAAGAATTGAAGATATTATATTAAAGTTTGCTTAGCAGTAAAATAACAAAAAAAAAACAAGTGTTATATGCTAATCAGAGACGACACATTATGAATATGCATTGAGCCCAGTGTTCTCAAGGAGAGGCTCTAATGATACCTGACTGGCTATGTTTTTAATTGGCTCAAGATGTCGATGTTAAACATTCGTCCTCAATTAATTCAAGGTTGTTCACTTCATATTGATCGAAAGGAACTAGCATTCATTAAGTTAAAACTTAAAATTGCTTCCACGATTTGGAATTAATCTAAAAAATATACGTTTCTACTCTGATTTAAATCGATCTAAAAATATTAAAACCGTTTTGAATACATCTCATCGACGACTGGTCTGAGCAAGTTGTATTCATTACTAAAACTCACAGATTTCGCATTTCGTTACCATGTCTCATTTGAAACGACCATAAATCTAAGATATGCGACGAAAGTTTCTCGGCGAAACGATGTGCTTACTTTCTATTTTACAATCGATAGGCTTTCCATGGCAGTCTTGGGTTATTGTTTAGAACAGTGTGACGTGAAGTGTTAAGATGAAATACGAACGTGCTGGAATTTTAATCAGAATAATGGGCCTTGTGAGAAAGCCTACACGTGAGAATGGAATTACTTTTTTAAACGTCGATGATGAAGAATCTTCTGCTTAATATAGGAGCCATTTCCGTGCAGTTTTGCATGTTGATGAATACATGCACAAGAAAAAGAAGTTTATTATTTTTTCTGAAGCCTGGTTCCGATTTGTTAATGCTACTTGTTGGGTTGAATTGTCGTACGATTTCAGTTTTGTTAAGGTAATGAAAGCAGTTTCGAGGCTTAATTTTACCACTCCGAGAATAAAATATAAAGTTAGAGCAATGATTCACGAAAGAAAGAGATCATATCACATTCGGAGTTTTAGTGCTGCACATTGAAATAATTGTCGATAGAAAACACAATAATACTAAAACAAACTAGCGGAATTCTCGCTGAGAGACTCGATCCCTGCCATGAAAAGGCCCGTGGCAATCACGTGTCTTGTTATGAATATTCTACTGCCAGGGCTTGTAAGCATTGTTCACATTATTATAATATGTGAGCCTTGCTCTGGGAAAACAGAGATTAATGTGTGTCAAGTGTCGTTCCAGATAAGCATGTGCATTCCGCATAAGCTGATAATATCTGCTGTTATTGAATATTGTGTTTAAAGAAAGTCTATGTTTTGCGAAAAGTCGGTTTCGGTGAAGCGTGTCGTCCCCGATGAGCCTGTGTTCAACATGATAAACACACACACACGCACACACACGCACACACACACACGCAAACACACACACACACACACACATTTATATATATATATGACATAACACACCGAGGAAATTCATTGGAAAACACACGCACTTACCGAGGTACCAAAATACCGAGGTACTTTGTCCCATTACCTCGGAATGTGTTCCTCTGTTCGATCGTACAAAGACATATAAAGACACACATGGTGGGGTAGGGGGATACCTCAGAATAATGTTGGGATGCCGGTGTACCTCGATAAGGGTGGCTACCTCGGTATGTTGTCTGTATATCGATGTTTGGACCTCGGACGTTTACTGATAGACAGACGGACACACACACACACAGACACACACACTCATTCATCGGTCTGTGTACCTCTGTAGGTTAGTAATACCGGTATGTGTGTGCGTGTGTGTGTGTGTATATCATGTTGGATATATATATAACCAAAGTTTGAAGAACGACTGTGCTATGCTAAGTAGTTTATGTAATAGCACATTTACGAATTGGCTGATGTTACTAGTTTTAGAACGAGCTATAATCATCCAGGAGTACGGTCGGTGATTACGGACAAACATTGAAGCAGTGTGTAGAGTGATCGTAGAATGGAATGGTTTATTGTGCATGGTTAGTGTTTAATATGCACAGCTTACTGTTAAAAAAGCATAATTGACACCCAGTTAAGTAATATATATATAACGAACACGTTTTGGTACAAATGGCCTTCCGTAGTTTGAAAAAAATCTCGATCTTTACTTCTCTCTTATTTTTCTTTTCATATTTGTTTGTGTGTTTCAAGCATTTCTAAGATGTCTACCGATGTATATTTGTGTAAAATGTGTGTTTGCAGCTGATTTTATTGCATATTTTAAGACTATAAGTTGCTGCATCATCCACGAAACATCATTACAAAGTGGTACGTAGTCCAGTACGTAGGCAGCCTTCTATGAATGACGCATTTGTTAGGACTAAGACATTAATTTCGATAATGAAAAGAACAATAGTCAACAAAGACTTCTTAACTTACCTCCAAAAATGACTTTAATCTAGGATCTTTCATCAAAAGCAGACGATCAAATCATGTCGCGCGGACGCTTGTATACCGTACGTCTGATCATTTCATCTTCTACGCTGGTAATTTAGTGCCATGGAAAATCTGTCATATAAAGAGTCATTTTTTGGTAGTTTGCCCTGGCTAGACTTGCCTAGACTTTTGATATGTTGAAGAGGTGATATGTATCTACAATATTATCGAAAAATCATTTCTGTTGCAATTAGTTGTGGGTACACTTACAGATTGACTGGATTATATAGATTTAATTTAAATGTCTAAGAAGCATGTAAATAGGGTGTGTGATTACATACGCTGATCGAGGTCAACAGAGACAGATATATACACATTTCTTGCACCTTAAATTATTAAATCATGAGAGAGGTATGACCAAAGTGTTTCATTGTTATCATACACGTGGTAATAAAAAGTAAATGATTAAAAGATTGTAAAGGTATGAAGAAGTAATTTAACTCCCAAAAAGACTTCTTTTTCGATTTAATAATTATACTAATGTGTTGTTGTTGTTAAAAATAGGAATGAGAGCATTGGGGATTGAGGTAGGAATACCTATAATTCGTAAATATGCTATTGCGATATCCATGTGCAATTGTTTCATAAGCATGGCAGTCGTGTGGATTATTGGTCAACTGTTAAACAAAAATTTGAAGGTAAGTTAATCCACAGGAAAAATAAACAATGCTAATTTCTGTTTTCCCTGACAGACAGTTCGATTAATAACATATGCTTTCAGTAAGAACACATGCAGAATATAATGTGCCTCTTTTGAAAGCGGAAGCATGCAGTATGATCTTATCAGCACAGAATATTGGAGATTGTCCGGTAGTGTGTACGTTATGTGTCAGTAGAAGAACAAAATTAACGTTATCGTTCTTAAGTAGTAACAATTATTGTTACTGCACTAGCTACTTATTTGTTTTGCACGGTCTGTTCAATGGCAGTGCCCTCAGTTTAATTCATTATTGTGTGTCTTGTCTAGTACATTTATGTTGTGTCTTATTGTTTGGCGATGATTCCCTGCAATAAGTAAATGAGTGCATGTTATAATTAGATTTCAATTTTGCTGTTGTAGCTGAAGTTTTCCTTTGTGTACATATAATATTAAGGAGTTTAGAACTCATGTCGATATATAAAATATAACTAAGCTATTTTTATCTTAAAGATGTTTGATTTTTATCTATCAAAATACTTTCTTTTAGTTTAAACCTACGTAGTTTAGCTCGATTGCATCGAAACCCTAAGGCTTATTGAAACGCTCTAAAGTCCGTTTCCTGGGACTAAGGGCCCGTACTTTGTGTCTTGGGACAGATCGAAAGAACACTCCCATAGTGGGGATCTAAACATGGTTATGACATATTTAAAATTTCAATTATATCGCTTTGAAAATATTGAAAATGTCTGCTTACATAACATTTTTTTTGTGGAAAACCTGGCCACAGACAAATTGAGTCGCATATACTTGTTTATTTATCAAATCATATCATTATTTACCTATATTTACCATATTAATATAGAATATTGTTCAAATTCTATTGTTATTGAAATCCTCTGACAGTATTCATTCTGATGTTGCAGCGCCTGTTCTGGTGCATATTGCTTCCTCGACCTGACTGTTTTGTTTGAAATTTTAAAATACTCTTGTTTAATTGCCAGATACAATTTTTATTGCGAGCACAATTTGGTAAATCGTATTTTATTTGAAAATGGGTCCGCTTTAGTCTACAGGACCACCTAATGTACATACATGTCACAATTGGTGAAATCTGTGTTTTAATCTGCACATTGACAATTGTGTGTCTAAGATCTTAGATGAAATAGATCATCAGTTTCAGAGATTTACCAATTAAATAAAAATATTTGCCATGCAAACAAACTTGTCAGCTACATGCATTTAAGAAGTGACATAAAACACAATACCATTATCCTCAAACCAGTAACCATACTACTGATATCGACTTATCACGGTTTTCTTAAGCACATAGTGTCTTGCATTTGGTGTGAAATTCATAATGCTGTCGTTTTTATATTATTTTTGTTTTTAATTGAATATCGAGGAACAAAAAAGGTTTATATTGCTGCTTAAACTAGGGTATGATAGAAAGGTTGAAGCATTTCAGTAACATTATGTAATAATATAATAAATCTCGGGGATGTCTTAACAAATATAAAAAGTATCACTGATTACAGACTTAACATCTCAGTTATGTGACTACCTAAAGCCCTATGAGAGGGAGGGGGTCAAAAAGGAGTAGGCCGCAATACAATGCTATCTCTATTTAAGATCTTTCTTTAGACCATGTTCAAAGATGATGCCTGATGCAAATTCGGACGTATTTTATACTTTGATCTTGACATGTGGTAAATAACTTTCTTAAGCGATTATATTGTTGAGCCTAATCTTGAGGGCAAAAATTAGTTGAAAATGGTGAAAAGTTCACCTTGTGAACGTCACCCTCTATTGTTTACCAATACTGCACCGTTGACAGACACTGGTCGCATCATAAAAAGTATGTAGCCGTTTCAATTTATCAACGAAACAATCTACTAAATGCTTGTTTTTTTCTAGTTATTAGAGTAAAATATCTATGTTTGTCTTATCCAATTCTTCGTCAATATTGACCTGACAAGAATCTCCAGAGGATATTTCTGATAGTTATTGAAATATAATTTATAAGTGTCGTTGTTTGTCAATTGAATACAAAAGAATACAAAATGACTCAGCAATTCATAGATTAATTCAGTTTTGAAATTGTAATTCAACAAATACTTTCACAGCGTTCTTTTCGAAATGTTCATGTCAGCTCATTTTATTGATGTAAGGCATGAGTGAATATCGGAAATGGATTTTTTTACTGAAGGAAACGAATGTTCCTAACAAAACATTTATAGAAAGAAGTATTCCGTCAATATTTAATAAAACAGTTTATCTCAACGACATATATAATCCAACAAATTAACTAAGCAAATTGATTATTCGGGCAAAAATGACTATGGTAGAAGCAACGAGAAAGGAAACTTTGTGTGCGCTTTTAAGCCGAGTACCCGAACATTTTAATCATGCAATTTCAGCATCAGCGAACAAACGTTTTCATTAATTCGCCACTATTATAAAAAATAAGTTTACTTAAAAAGAGTGCACGAAACATTTCTTAATTTTTAATATCAAACGATGACACTCCAGAAACGCTATCAGGAGAGAAATTATTGTTCTTATCCATAACATTTATAACAGAACAAATATAAACATAAAATGATAAAAACTGTAATCACCGCCTTTGAACGGTCAGTGCAAAAAGCTGGGGTTTAAACCGGTTTGTGAGCAAGCCAAACCTCATACATTTAAAACATTTTAGGTTTTGAAAAAATATAGATTGAGATTTTTCTGGATATATACCATTTCGCACCGGATCATTTTTACAAAAATATAATGACGTCATTGTGTATATTTACACTGATTTTAAACATACATTAGACCTTTAACTTACGAGAAAACAGGAAATTTATTATAAGCTGCACCGAACATTGGAAGATTTTGCCAGCCCTCAAGAGAATCTTTCACCAAAGTAACAACTAATCTGAATAACAATGTCCATATAACATTGTATAATTAGCAGTTATGGTCTTCGTAAAACATTGCTGCTATACCTGAATAAGTGCTATGTGTTATGCCAGGCACAGGCTTGTTTCAGTTTATTCTTATAGCCAGTTCAGCTGTTCAATGTGAACATAGAAAGATAGCTATCATAATCGGAAACAGATGGGTAACACCAAACTGTTGTTCTTTCCTTTCTCCACCTGACATTGTACCTCTATGGAAAACATGGATTGTATATAACATATGTAAACGTGGGAGTTAACTGGTATAAAATTTATCTTGTCGCGGTTTGAAAATGGCGAGGTATTAATCCTTCGCCTTTCGATATATGCTTTGGAATACAAAGGATATCGTGTTTTCTCAATAAATGGTAAGAAAGTGGTAATACACTACAACATATTTCGCTCAATCAATTCACTCAATCATTAAAGTGAACAACAACTGTGTTATCTTTAATATTTAATTCATAAACAGTGCAAGCATAACAAGAAATATCATCTCAATCAGTATTAAAACAGTTATATTGTAGCACATGCACATATCAAATAATGAATACAAAATCAAAATAACCTATCAAAGCGTTGTTTTTTCTCTCCAAAAATATCACAGTACACTTCTGGTGTATACACACAGTTTGGAGACACCAAAGACCTCTAGATAACAGAACAAATAATCTTAAATGGCATTGTTCCTTAACGAATTTTATTTAAAGTGCAATCATGCCAGTTTTTTATTTGAAATGGCAAATATCATCAATGCCAATACATTAACAGATAATTCATTTATAATACAGGAAGATAAATAGGACACAACACCAAGCATAAAAACTTATTGTGTCAACGTGTAATTGGATAGAACAATCTTACGTGTACATATATATTGCGCTATTAAATCGATGTTAATTCCATATTGTTTCTTAATTTAATCGACTTTTATAGAGTGTCTAGAGTATTATTGTTCTTGTATATTTACAGAGGTCTCACAGACGACAACGAAAGCTTGTTCGTGTAAAACTAACATTGTGAAACTCCGTTTAGCAGATTAGTCCTACGAAATTAAATCAAATACTCTCAAAGCTAGCAAAAAATGGTACATTGACACATATTTATATCATTTACATTGACAGAGATTTGTAAAGCACTGAATCCGAAAACAAACCCGATTTTAGAAATCTGTTTCGACAAATACTATTCATTCTAACACATTAAAGAGCATGTTACACGATGGACAGTCGATTATTGGTGTTGCGTACAAAAGAAATACAATATAAAATACTGGTATGTAACAGATGGCTTGGAGAAACTTCAGATATCAATATAAACATTCACAAAAATTAATATTTATTCAATTAATCATTTTTTTTTTGTCGTGGACTCAACTCAATCATGCCAGCGAATATTTGTAATTACGTTCTATGTTATGTTAACAAATAAAATTTGAAGAACGACTGTACAATGCTTGGTAGTGTATTTAATAGCACATTTACGAATTGGTTGATGTTACAATTTATAGAACAGACTATAATCACCCTGGTTTACGGTCGGTTATTACGGACAACCATTGAATCAGTGTGTAGGGTGATCTTAGACTTCTTACAACAATGGCATGATTTATTTCGCCTGGTAGTGTTAAATGTTTACAGATAACTGTTAAAGAAGCATCATTGACACCCAGTAAAGTAATATAGATTTAATTTCAATGTCTCATAAACATGTAGATAGGGTGTGTGATAAAATACACTGATCCTGGTCAACAGAGACAAATATATACACATTTCTTTCATTCTCACATTAGTATTAAATCATAAGAGAGGCAGGTTTTCGGAATGTAATAATACATTAATAATAACCACAAAGTGTTTTATAGTTATCATACACGTTGTAATAAAAAGGAAATGATTAAAAGATTTATAAAGATGTATGAAGACGTAAATCAACCCTCAAACTACGTTTTGTTTGATTTAATAATTATACTTATGTATTGTTAGTAAATATAGGTCATAGTGAATTTGGGCATGAGGAAGGCATACATTGATATGTCCTAGAGCATTGGGGCATGAGGAAGGCATACATATATATGTCCTAGAGCATTGGGGCATGAGGAAGGCATACCTATATATGTCCTAGAGCATTGGGGCATGAGGAAGGCATACATATATAGGTCCTAGAGCATTGGGGCATGAGGAAGGCATTCACTAGAGCATTAGGGCATGAGGAAGGCATTCACTAGAGCATTGGGGCATGAGGAAGGCATTCACTAGAGCATTGGGGCATGAGGAAGGCATACATATGATTCGTAAATGTGCTATTGCGATATCTACCTAGAATTGTTTTATCAGCATGGCAGTCATGTTGATGATTGATCAACTGTTAAACAAAATTCTGAAGGTAAGTCAATCCGCAGGAACAATAAACAAGTGTTATTTCCTAATTCCCGGACAGACACTCCGATAAATAACATATGCTCTAAGTAAAAACACTTGCAGAATTAAATGCGCCTGTATTGAAAGCGATGGAATGCCTTATGATCTGATCAGCACAGAATATTGGAGATTGTCCTAAAGTGTGTATGTAACTTGCCAGTTTAAGAACGAAAATCAACGTAGCCTTTCTTCAGTAATAAACTGTGGCGATGACCTCAGTGTATTCATTAGTGTGTGTTTGTTTAATACTTGTGTGTATTGTCTGGTACATTTGTTTTGTGTCTCATTTANTATATATATATATATATATCTTGAAGTATGTTGCTCTGGCAAAAGTAAACCAGTGAGTAATTAATTTTCAATTTAATGTAAATCATATTATCTGTTATTGCCTTTCACTCAAATTTCGATGCGATGACAATCTATATTTTCATTAGCGTTTTTTTTGTGATTTCATGTGGGTTAGGTGTAATGTTAAATTGCTTTTAAACGGTTTAAGCACCAAATCCTCTACTTTAACAGTTAAAGGCGGTGGTCATATCTTGAATTATGTTAATGTTTTTTTTTGCTGTGTGGGGTTATAACAACAATATAAAATTAACTAACTCATTGTGCAATATATCTTGAAATAAAAGTATGTCTTCTGAAATATAACATTTCTTAAACGAAGACATTGTTTTAAATTAACATTTCTTGTAAAACAGTATATAAATAATGCCCTCTGCGTCTGAGCTTAGCTGTGAGACGCATTGTGTCCCTTTTCAGAAAAAAATCCTTTAAAAAGAAGACTCAACAAATTAATAATTGTTTTTTAATCAATAACTCAGTTTAAACTTACTATTAAGTTAATGCCTCTGTTCCAAACATAACTTATATAAAATCATGTAAGGAATTTATTTAGCAATATAAAAATAGGACCAAAGCACATGTACTAGTTCTTTATGTGTTATGTATATTATGACAATGTAAGTCAGTCTTTAGAATGATTTAATATATAAGCTATTATTATGTTTCTGTAACAAAAAGTATAACTAGAGCTTTACAACAAATGTGACTCATACCTACGCATTACTTTGTAGGCGTAATTAATCAGCAACTATCTCAGGTATGTGTAGATTACTGGGATTAAAACAAGTGTTAAGCATATAAACATGGTTATGAAATATGTACATTTTTTTTTTACTTTTATTGCATGACACATATGGAAGATGTTTACTGTGCAAAAGTAATTGCATTTTTTTTGCGGATTAACTGACCACAGACGAAGTGATTCGAATATACCTGTTAGTTTATCCAACCATATCAATATACATTTGAATATTGTTCACATTCTATTGTTATTGTCATCCTCTGGAAGCATCCATTCTGATGTTGCAGCGCCTTTTTGGTGCGTTTTTCTTCCTCGACCTGAATGTTTTTGTTTGAAATTGTAAAACATACTTTTCTATTGCCAGATTTTTGTTTTTATTGCGAGCACAATTTGAAAAAGCGGAATTATTTGAATATTTTATCCCTTTTGGTCAACATAACCAACTTATGTAAATGCATGTCACAATTAGTGTAATCTATGTTTTATTCTGCACATGCGCAATTTTGAGCCCACCATTGTGTCTAAGATCTAAGATAAAATCGAATCATGGTGTGATCTCCATACGCCTGTATTGTCATTGAGCATGTGTCTCTAAATTTAAGTTTTGATAACTGCAAATAAATCAAATTAATGGAAGTTTGATTTTTAAAAACAATTAATATCACATAGTTTAAAAAGAGCATTACTTTATTATACAGAGTAGGCCATCAGTTTCAGTGAATTACCAATCAAATAAAACATATTTGCCTTTGAAAAATAAATCAGCTGCATGCATTTAGTGAAATAAAACACAATGTCATTATCATCAGAAAAGTACTATTGAGCATATAGTGGTTTGCATGTTGTGTAGATTTCATAATGCTGTCGTTTTTATATATTCAAATTTCTTTTAATTGAATATCGAGGAACACAAAAGGTACACAAGGCTGCTTAAAACATGGTAGGTCGGAAAGGTGAATAATTCCACTTATATTATGTAATATTTTAATACATCAAGGGAATTTCTAGACAAATAATTGCATAAAGAAAGTATCACTGAATACATATTTAACATCTCATGTAGTTGGCTACCAAATGTCTAGGAGGGGGCCAGAAAAGGAGTAGGTCACAACACACTGCTATCTCTATCTTAGATCTTTCTATAGACTGTGTTCAAAGATGCCTGTTGGAGATTCGAACGTATTTTATACTTTGATCTTGACATGTTGTTAATAACTTGCTTAAGCGATTATATTGTTGAGTCTAAACTTATGTGTCAACATATGTTGAAGATGGTGAATACGTCACATTGTAAACGTTACCCTCTATTATTTACCAATACGTCAACGTTGGCAGACACTGGTCACATCATAATTCTGAAGTCATGTCAATTTATTAATGAAACGATCTCCTAGTAATTTGAGCAAAATATCTATGTTTGTCTTCTCCAATTCTTCGTAAATATTGACCTGACTGACCTGACAATAATTTCCAGATTATGTTTCTTATAGTCATTGAAGTATAATTTACAATTGTCGTTGTTTGTCAATCGAATATAACATTAAATACAAAATGACTTTAGTAATATATTGATGAAATCCGTTTTGACATTGTAATTCGATAAATACTTTTACAGCGTCCTTTTCGAAAAGCCCATGCAGCCCATTGTATTATTGTACGGTATGAATGAATAGCGGAAATGGAAGTCTTACTGCAGGAAAAAAATCTACCTAACAAAAAAATAATAGAAAGTCTTGTTTCGTCAATATCGTATAAATTTATTTTTATCTGAACGACAAACACTCAAAACAAAGTCACTAAGCAAATTGATTATTCGGGCCAAACTGACTATGGTAGAAGCAACGAGAAAGGAATCTTTGTGTGCACTTTAAAGCCGAGTACCAGAACATTTTAATCATGCAATTTCAGCATCAGCGATAATGTCACAAACGTTTTCATTAATTCGCCACTATTATACAAAATAAGTTAACTTAAAAGAGTGCACGAAACATTCCTTTATTTTTTAAGATCAAACGATGACACTCCAGATGCTATCAGGATAGAAATTATTGTTCTTTTCCATAACATTAATAACAGAACAACTATACACATATAATGATCAAAACGGGGATCACCGCATATGAACGGTCAGTGCAAAAAGCTGGGGTTTAACCCGGTTTGTGGGCTAGCCAAAACCTCACACATTTAAAACATTTAAGGTTTTGAATAATAAACATACTTTTTTCAAGATAAATACCATTTTGCACCGGGTCATATTTGCAATAATGTAATGACGTCACTGAGTATATTTACACTGATTGTAGCATACATTAGACCTGCAACTTATGAGACAACAGAAAATTGATTAAAAGCTGATCCGAACATTGGAAGGTTTGGCCAGCCCTAAAGAGAATATGTAACCAAAGAAACGACTTACCCGAATAACAATGTCCATTCCGCATTGTATTTAAAACATTTTTGGCCATCGTAAAACATTGCTACTGTACATTAATACGTGCTATGTGTTATGCCAGGTACAGGCTTGTTTCAGCTTATTTGTATAGCCAGTTCAGCTGTCTAAAGTGAACGTAGAAAGATAGCTATCACAACCTGAAACAGATGGATAACCCAAAACTGTTGTTCTTTCTCCTTCTCCACCTGACATTGTATCTCTATGGAAAACATGGATTTTATATAAAATATGTAAACGTGGGAGTCTACTAGTATACAATTTATCTTGTCGCGGTTTGAAAATGGCGAGGTATTAATTATTCGCCTTTAGAATCGTGCACGCATAATGTTATGATGTTAAAGAGACTTATTCTTTTTTCAACACAATATGTGGATTTTTGAGGCTACCCTATTGATGTTGCAGAAGTAATTAAATAATAACTTTTCAACGGTATGTAGTTTACCTGCCGCACGGTACATTATGTCGCATTTATTTAAATGATATGAGAACATGCATGTACAATTCAAAACTCCATTTGGTTTAAACCTGTGTTGAGTATGCGAAGTCAACAGATGGAAAGGAGATTTAAAAGCGATTCGTGATCTATCGTAAGATGATACATTTATCCTACAGCTAAATGATTTTATAGAACACAATACGACCCATAAAGAAAAGATAAGGTTTATCCCACACATTGTCATGTGTGGAGGAAGGTCATATTACTCGGAATCAACTATAAAGTATTCATATTTAGTAAAATCGGATCAGATTCAACAAAACAAACAATTTGATACCAAGATGTAATATATTTTAAACACAAAATGCAACACAAATAGCAAAACACATTTTTTTTCAAATATTAAGCGCGCGTGCTCATGGCGTCATTATTAGCACGTCAAACGACAAAAGTCGTATTCTTTCCCGGCTAAATCGGGGACGTAGAGGTATGATGAACAGAAAAAACAGGTTACATTTTTTTTTTATTATTTTGAAGGATAAATAGAATACTATGTAAGTGTGATTGTGTACTTAAATTTATCCCACTCGTCTCAGAAAGGCTTACAAGGCTCGGCAAGCCTCGCCATGTAAACCTTTCTTCACTCGTGGGATAAATTTAAGTACACAATCACACTAACATAGTATTCTCTATTTCTCCAACCGCCGTCGATGCGATTAGGAATTGAATATGTAGATTCACTTCAATATATTTTTCTGCAAACAGCTTCATTATAATTATTACATCTGATCAAATCTGAAGATTTGAATGAGGATTTACGTCGATTTATTCGTAAATAGTGATACAAAAGTTATGATGGTATTCACTTTATTGCATTAAACAGGTCCATCAATGTCAACTAAACATGTGACCTTCTGTTTCACTCTGTATGTATGCCAACATACAGAAACAATATTAAATAACACCATATATATAAATAGACATGGGAGATGTTATAATAACACATTTAAAACAGTGCACAAGTAATGTGACGGCACATCAAATATTTATTCAATGGTCTTGAAGAGAAATACATTCATATTGAATTGTACAGTAAGATTATGTCACCGACACGCAGGCTTAAATGTCTTTTGCGGATTAAAGACACGTTATTATAACAAGATTAATATAGTCCTCCTTTGTTACACTTTGTCGACAAATGACTGGCACTAATGGAATTACATTCGTTTTGCAGCGTTCGCCCATAGTTACCTTATCTCATTAGTAACCACAATAAATCAGACTAATGCGACAGTACTTTTCCAGCGTCATGACGTGCCTGCCATCCAATAATCGATCGGCTTTAGCTGGCAGTCTGGCGTGAGGTAGGTAGCGCGGCTTGACGTTCAATGTTAAGATGTGAGACGAATGTGTCAAGATTTTCTCAGAAACAATCGCCTTGTGCGAAACCGCGCGTTTCCTGTTAGTCGGAGAAAATGACTGTTTTATGACTTTGTATTGTAAAGTAATGTAAATACCTTTCGCATACGTGCATTTGGATTTAAAACACGTGGTTGGATGTTTTGTGCTTGGGCAAATTAAATTAATTTCTCTGCCATTTGCTTTCGTGAAATTAAATTAATGTTGCTAAGCTAGAGTGCGATTAATGTGTAATCAAGGCGTTTTAAATGCCTTGTAGTTTAATTATCAAACGCGTAGTGTGAATATTTATTACTTATGTAACGACATTGTTCAGCATGTCTTGTTTCGATTGCTAAATAATGTCTCAAATATTTCAATAGAAACCACAAGTAAACTTAGAAAGGACAATGTCAAACATGGATAGCTAAGGATTAACAATGCCAATGCGACTCCAACAATATCTCACATCAATGCCAAGGAAATTTGTGAAGTTATACACTTGTTTTTTAATCAATAGTTGTATAGTGGTATCAACGTGTTCAAAAACACTATGCAGGTAGTGTACAGTGGCGGCTCAACCCCATCCCCTTCCCCGCGAGTCCAAAGGAAGCATTACCCAGGATACGGACGTCCCATATTTATTCCCGGCAGCAAGCAGAGCGGTCTTGTGTCGCATTGTAGCGGATCCAATGACCGGAAGGACGCTCCAGTAGCGGAATCCTCCCTGAGAGACTCGATTCCTGCCATGAAGAGGCCTGTGGCAATCACGTGTCTGTTTATGAACATTCTACTGCCAGGGCTTGGTAAGCTTTTTGGTTTTGGTTTATCTATCGCTGAACATGTGTGTAATTGAAATTCATATTATTTCTAAGTGTAATCTTACTAAAATATAGCTTCAACCAGTACAATGGCTGTACAAGGTGCTGATAAGTGTTGCATATATATATTTTATTATTAAGAAAGGTTTCATTGCATAAACGTGAAATGGCGCACGTTATTTTCACCACTCTCATATAATAAACCGAGTATCTGAGTATCATATTATCTTCGAGTATATTGGAGATATCAATATCAAAATAAATGTCAATTTCTACATATAAAGGACTTAATTCTGATAATAATGAAACTGAACGGTTTGATTTCTAGCAGAGCACCATGGTGGTATTATTATGAAACGTCATTATGAAACAACATAATGTATCAACTGCATTTCGTCATTCATTTAAATCAAACTAAGAGACATATCGTCGCATGTTTATGCGTCAAGCACATTTCATCGGACACATATGTTTTAAACATATGTTTTATGTGTTTGAAAAATAAAAGTAATATATCATAATATGTTTAAAAATGCAGCAAGAAACACAATTGAAATAATAAATCTTACTCCAAAATATTCGTTAAGTTAAAGAGATTTCACAAGATGCTGTAACAGATAAAGACACCAATCAAGCAATGCAATATTGGGGGCGCATAATGATTGTCAAACAATATGAATTATAAATTATGAAAAAAAATGAAACGTATATCCTGGCTATTTGTCAATCATTTGTTTTTAAACTACAAAATTTAACTTCTCGTACCGACACATTGAATTGTCTGAGATTTGAGAAAAAAAGTAACATATAAATTTTAAACTTCAATTAATATAATTGAAGTAATAATCTATTTTCATTATATTTGTCGGAAGCATAACGAGTATAGGATGCAGCATCTCCAATAGCAGACATAAAATCTGTTTCAATATTAATCAATTTATCTTGCAAGACCCATACGCCTGAGTTTGGCGGTCACGTTGTAAGTGTCTAATCTTGAAATCAAATGTGCTGTTTGTGATTTAATACATACACAAGCAAACAATAGTAAACAATGTGTATGTATCTGAAAAGTAAAACACAAGGGCCGCCTGTAAACGGCCAATGCAAATCAGTGTGTGTTTAATCCCGTTTGATAGAGACCTGATCCGCACATTTGGCACAACACATTTAAGGTCGCCGTGGCGTAGTGGGTATGGTGTCCGCCAAGTGATCGGGAGGTCACGGGTTCGATCCCCACAGTGGGAGCGTTCTTTACCAAGTACTGGTTCTAGTCCCAGGAAACAGATCATTTAAAATAAGCCTTAGGCTTTCGATGCAATCGAACTTAAATGAATATGTTTAAACTAAAACATTAACATATTATTACAAATTAAATTAACATACATAAACGAAATAAATTTCGAATTGAGTGCAAATTTACCACATAACGGTTATTTCCAACCCAGATAAAAAAAATATAGCAAATTTGTTACTGAAATGATAATTGGGTTTTATCTTAATTGATTTAGATACAAGCATTTTTAATTTTCTGATAATCCTTATGCATACTAAGCTTAATAAAAATGACACATTCCACATCAAGACCGAACTGTTATTCTAGAAAGGGATATGTTATTTGTTACAAATCTTCAATTTAAAAACAGGTCACAAAATACAACCGCACTATACACAGCACAAAACCGGCATCATACACTCTCGAAAATAAATAAAACTGTTGTCAAAAGCCTGCATATATAGATGCAAAGCATTGCTTTTTTAAACCGGTCGCATCGAGTAAGCTCACAATTACCAGTTAGTAAGGTATCTTGCATAATATGGCAGTAAACAAGGATATGGTCCTACAATTTTTAAGTATAATTATGTACACTGTATTTAATTTTATCGAATATAATTCGTAGCATCGAAACCACATCCGATTAGCATAAAGTTGATATTTGTTATTCAACGTGATCACATTCACTTTAGATTGTGTGACTCTATTCTACCTTTACAAAATTAAAATAATGAAACCACCTATAAAAACTACTAACGATTATAAAAATGATTGTCCCATTTTCTGGATGAGCTCGGACCGATACCAGGTTGTGTGTTTTGGTTCATGCATATTGTCTGCATCTTGACTTTTATCGCGCTTTTATCCTTTTTCTTGAAAAAGCGTTTAATCTTCGACTGTTCTCGACTGTTCTCAGCAGAATCAAGTGTTTCCAATAGCCACTAAACATTTCGTCTGTGAGAGGCAAACCAATATTCGGTGTTTGTTTATTTGGTGGATTTGCTTACCCTTAGTTTTTGTTTAGCAAATGACGAATCCTACTTGCCATTGACAGGGTGAGGAAACAATTAAACGTGCCACACTAGTGCATTAACAAATAACTATAGACAAAAGAGTTCTATATGAACGTGGAAACGAAAGCATATATTAGTGTACGAAGTATATAGCTAAATAATTGTTGGATTGTAAAAATAATTGTACACACCAATTTTTTAATTTCATTTGTTCAACCATAATTTGTTGAAAGTTAATCTATAGTCAAATCATTGTAATTATCCTTGCATAAATCACATTTTCATCCATTAACAAAACAATATTAAGCAGATGCGACTACTCTTTAAATCATTTAGGTCTACAATGTTGTTGGATATGTTATCTTTATGCATAATTCGGCAAAAAAAAAGGAATTTGAATTTTATAGAATGTTAACTATGAATTGTAGAAAGTATAATAACACGTATTATGTTTTGTTTCAAACAGTGAATCGAAGGGAGGTTAACATTTATACTGTCTTTTGACGCCATTGCAATGACCCCTTAACGTTACTAGTTAGACTAAATGTTCATTTAGATATAAATTGAAAACAAAAAATCAAGAAATTTGTTTATAAATGCCCCCATATATTTCTTATAACATGCTCCATTTCATGTCATATGAACTATCATGAAATCAAACAAACGTCTCCTAGTGTGGTTTCCTGCTGTACAAACAGCACATATCGCGCGCAGCACAACGATTTTGACCAATTAAAGACAGGACACCGTACGTGCGAAAAGATGCTACTTTTTATACTCGAGATATGGATGGCAATACTTCGGTATAACAGAATGGCAAGTGTGGACACTACACGACTAATCGCTCAACTTTGTAACGGTAATTGTTCGTTGTTCGTTGTTCATTTTTCCCACATCATATCGATCCGAACAAGGAAATTGTCATTTATGTATACACTGTTTTGTCTGGCCGTTTCTTTGCAATTCTGATTGTTACTGATGATTGTCATACCTGTATTGTTGGTGTTTAACAAAAGATAAGGTGTGTGCCTGTCTGCCCATGACAAAATATAAATGAAAATTGTAAAATTGTGTTCATTCATCTTAAATGCATACTAGTGCTACTACTCGTAAGAGTGTCTAAATTCCATGCCCGATAAACACCCCATGTGTACATTTATATACAGTACTCTTGGTTCTTAATTTGATAGATGGATATCAACACCTAGCGGTATTCAAAGGTGCGTGAGAGATTTTGATCATACACAAAATAAACAAGGTGTCAAAAATGGAAAGCATCTGTCGCGTTGGATGGAGTATAGGAACAACGTCCGGCCCTTCCAAATTAAAACAGTATACTTGTGATAAAATATCGTAAGAGCTAACTCTGTTTTGATAGCAAACGTAGTTCAGGACAACGTATACATCTACAATAGTATCGTCTCATAACTATATGCAATTTGTATAAGCGGCGATATTTAGCATGAACACGATCTTATGTCTCGACAAATCATAAAATGCATTAACAGATTCCGTTTGTTTGGGTTAAATATATATATATATACTTTTATTCATTAACTTATATTTCAGAGTGTACTGAGTGTAGGTTGTACTCACAACACACGAACTTACATTAAAGCATTTTTACAATAGTATAATTTGAGATAAAATTGTATTAGTATATTTAATTCTTAGAATTTGGTCGATGAATACGGATATGTTTGATTGAAACAATATGCGTGAGTCATAATTATTACGATAATATACCAACTGAATGAACATTGTATATGATATGGTCCAAATAAAAATAATACTCTGATTTATTCTTCATTTCGAAATGCATGTTTACAATACCACCTCTTAAACTATGCAATCATGAGTTAGAAAGATTGCATTTGACTGCATTGGTGAAGGGGGAATATTGCTCCTTGTAATGTATCTGGTGTTTCAATATTCCCGTTATGTATGTCATCCAAACATTATTCTTTCATTAGTCCAATTGCAATAGTTTTCTGATGGTAAATTTAATATCGAATAAAATCTTTTATTTCACTTTCATTTGTATTAGATTTTCAATGGCGATCAATAGTTTAACGCATAAGTAAACAAGGCAAATATGCAAACCGGTTTGATGCTGTTGGTAATACAAAACATTATCCCATCATGAGGCGTGCATCATTAATGACATCATTTCATATTGCGGTATCTTCAAATTTGTGTACGAATTGCATTTGGATTGTCGAATATAATAAGAATGCTCTGAACTTCAACAAATATGTTTAAGACTATTACTTGATTGCAGTGTAATACAGGAATAATGAAGCTTGATTACATCGTATTGCAGGAATAATGAAGCTTAATTACATCGTTATACACGAATAATGAAGATACATATCCACATGTAAATCACAAATGATGCTGTTTTGCATTGTGTTACAAGTCATGGCTGTTTTAACCATCGCTTGTCAGTCAAGTACCTGGGTTTATTGTGTTAAGCAGTGGTCGGTTTGTAGCACTTTTATGTTCCAATTTCAAAGTCGTTACTCAGTCCTTGTCATATATGTTGCTGATACAATATCAATCATGCATTATGTGTTTCGTTTGGTAGTTTGCATTCCGAGTACGTGCACCACTTATGTGTGTTACCAATATGTCATTAGGCGTGCACGATTACATGTAAGTAAGAATAATGATACTCCAGAAACGTTATCAAAAGAGAAGTTCCCATCCGCTAGTCGTGTTTCTAAGGAAATGAATAATTGTGCCTCGTTTTTGAAAAACAAATGGGCTTAAAGCAAGTGCTCTCGACCCAGTTTAGCCTCTGCAGTCCGCACCGGCTAATCATTAAACATTTTATTTGGTAAAAGTCATTCAACAAATAGGAACAGTTACCGCCGTAATACAGGCAGATTATACATTTCAGGATTCGTTTATTATCGCCATTCCATTGCTTTCTTTTCTTCACATGCGGTATGTTCTGAGTAACTCTAATTATATAACATATGTCTTCTATTACGAACATATTTATGACGGACTTGTTACGAACATGCTTTTTCAATTACTCGTTTATTACGTTATTTATATCAGTTGCTAAGCCATTTGCTGTAGCTGTAGGCTATACTGTATAAAAATACCGTCTTCAGTCTATCAATAAATTACCAATAAAACCATTCTAATTCATATTAGTCTTGCTTCCGGTGAACGGTGCTACTTGGATTTGCGGAAAGATTAGCCTCTGCAGTCCGCACAGGCTTATCAGCGACGAAACTTCCGCTTTTATTGTATTTTTTCATTTAAAAGAAGTCTTTTCATAGCGAAAAACAATAGGCAGAAAATATCGTCCCTGATTAGCTTGCACAATCATGAACGACACTCTACATGCGTTATGCCCCGTTTTCCCAGAGCGAGGTTCATATAGAAATTATGATACTTCAGCACATTATCAGGAGAGAGAGACATTCTTGTAAACAAACGCTAGAATTTTATTTAGGGCGAAGGAAAAATTGCCTATACAATACATATAACAAGATATTGTACATAATCATTAATAAGGCTGGGGCGTTTTATTATATTATTATTATTCGTATTATTATTATTATTATTATTATTATCATCATCATCATCATCATCATCATCATCATCATCATCATCAGCATCATCATCATCATCNATTATTATTATTATTATTATTATTATTATTATTATTATTATTATTATTATTATTATTATTATTATTATTATTATTATTATATATTATTGCTAACAGAAAGCTTTCTAAATATATGAACATTCCAAATCAACATTACAATGACAATTTCCGCGTAGAATAATGAATAAAACTGAGGTCATCTCCATTGAACAATGCAAAGCAATATGAACAAAATATCTCGCGCAATTTAATTAATTCTTTCAACAGTTTACCACTTGAGAAAGGTTACATATTTGTTTGTGTTCGGATAATCTCCAATATTCTGTTCTGATAAGATCATACGGCATTCTACCGCTTTCAATAGACGGCGAATTTTATTCTGCAGGTGTTCTTAATGAAAGCATATGTTATTAATCGGAGTGTCTGTCAGGGAATAGAGAAATTAGCATTGTTTATTTTTCCTGTGCAATAACTTACTTTCAGATTTGTGTTTTACAGTTTATCAATCATCCATACGACTGCCATGCTGATGAAACAATTCCACATGGATATCGCAGTAGCACATTTGAGCCTCGCTCAGGGAAAACGGGGCTTAATGCATGTGCGTAAAGTGTCGCCCCATATTTGCATTAAAGTCAGGGCCGACGTTTTCCGCTTAAACTTGATTTTGGTTTAGAAGAATCTTCATTTAAATGAAAAATTCCATAAGAGCGGACTGTACATGCTAATCGGGGACTACTCTTTACGCACATGCATTAAGTACCGTTTTTCCAGAGCGAGATTCATTTAAGAATTATAGGTATGCCTTCGTCACACCTGAGGCGCTAATTCCTATGTAGTAATAACAACACTTTCATGGTAGAGAAAATTCGGACAACTTGCCCGATAGCATTTTTGACAATATTGCTATATCAACTATTGAGTGAATTGTTTCAAGTACATCTTACAAAAAGTGATATTTTAGTAGCACATAGTGTTTGAAATCTCACTAAAATTTACTCCTAATGAAAGATAGAAAAGCGTGGGAATTAAGCGAAACGATTACAGCGTAAATTCAGATTATGCTGATAATACACACTTTGGCTTAAAAGTGGCTGAACCATGTTATAGAAACCGTGTTCATGATATGAACATAATAAAGAATTTATAATGAAATTTGAATACATTGAATTGAGTTGAGTCTACTACAAAAAGCTCATTACTGAAATAATTAATAGTTTTGACGAATGTTAACATTGATATCTTAAGTTTTACAAAGAAATATGTTACATGTCAGTAGTTTATATATAGCATTTGTCAAAACCGATGATATAATCGGTTAAGTTTTCGGATATAGTGCTTAACACCATCTTTGTCTATGTACATGATATTAATATAAGTCAATATACCATCATTTGTTAGATCGGAGAATATTTGATTAAATTTCATAGGACTAATTTGCCGAACGGAGCTGCATAATGACAGTTGTAAATGAACAAGCTTACATGGGCGTCTGTGACACCTCCGGAAATATATAATAATAATCATAGTCCATACACTCTTTAAACATCGATTGAAAGTAAGAAACAAAAGAAATTTATATCGATTTAATAGGGCAAACAAGTATGTACACGTAAGATTGTGCTATCCGATTAAATGTTAACGTAATGAATTAAGTGTTTATGTTTAGTGTTGTATCCTATTTATCTTCCTGTATTATAAATGAATATTTCCGCTTGGCTTAAATAAGGCCTTGGCAAACAGCGAAGACCCAGATGAGACACCGCATGATGCGGCGTCTCATCTGGTTCTGCGCTGTTTGCTAAAAGGAATTTCTGTAAGAAATATTCTAAATATAGAAATAAATATGCTAGACATCCCTAATTTTGGAAATAAATTGATCCAATTTAGAAGGATGTGAGAGTCCACTAGGCATAAATGGGTTAAATACAATATTAGCTGCTGACAGGATTACATCCTCAAGCAAGTATTATCTGTTCATGGAGTTTCTTTTTTCCGTATTTCAATCAACTTTTTGCATTGAATATATTTGCCATCACATTATAAATAGTTGCTTCTTTTCCTTACTTCTTCGAAATACTCAACATGGCTGTATACAGTACCTACGTCCTTTCAAAACAAACGAATATCAACAATGTGATACTTCAGCTGCAGGCGAACGTTAGTTTGAATTTCTCGCAAATAAGTTACATTCCTCGATGCAAGAATGGCATGATTGCACTTTATAACATTCGTTAAGGAGTGTTGCTATTAACGAGCATTTGTTCTGTTATTAAGAGGTCTATGGTGTCTTCAAACGTTGTTGATACACTTGACTTGAAATGTTTTAGCGTAAAAACAACGCCTCGATTGGTATACGGTGTGTTTGTTTGTTTACGAAACTACATTCGTGATAATTTATTAATAATTTGATTGTTGCATTTGCTGCAGTAAATCTGTTTTAATACTCATTGAAATGGCTACTCTTGTGATGCTTAAAGTGTTATATAATTACAATATTGATCATAACACTGTTGTTGTTGTTATCGTTTTTTAAATTGATTAAAATATATAGTATGTAGTGTATGGCCAATTTTCTTACAATCAATTGAGAAAACAAGCCATAGTTGTTTTCCAATTCATGTACTGGTGCGATGTGCTACCGTATCAAATCAGGTTCCTATTAACCGAATAAAGATGTCAAGAGAAAGCAAACGATATCGTTAATATATAATTGATTATATGTTATTTTCTTTAGCATCAGCAATGGAACTGTTTGGGACACTGTACTTAAGAGAGACATAATCAAGAGGGATTGTGGATTGACGTCGTGACATGAAGTATAAAACTGATATGGCATACATATAGTAAACTACAATGTTTATTTTTAAGTCAACGATCATTTAATTCGTTGGACAATATTATAGCAGTTATTTCAAATGTAGTGGTGTTCTCATAAATGCAAAGTTTAAAATGATTTGTTAACGGCGACAGGGCGATATTTGTACGGTAACAATGGTTTGCATTTAAAATATACGTGTTCGTCTTTACGAACATTTAGGCAATAGCATATCCAAAAAAATAACCTATAAAATAATTGGGTCAATGTAGGCAGATTACACAGAAGTATGCCTAAAAACCGTGAAATAAGCCACGCGAAAGAAATTCAACACATATAAATTTTCTAAAACTTGCAAACACAAAAAAGAAATAAACAGAAAACAAAATGATTATATCGATTAGTTTTTATTTATGCAGTGATTATATGCAGTGAACTCTCATAAATAAATAAAAACAAATGAAAATTGTATTATCAATTTTAATATAATAAAAAACCCTGCACTATTATAATACCCGTCAGACTATGCTTTTAATTGGCTCAACATGTTGATTTTAAACGTTCGTCGTCCATTTATCTAAGGCGTCCACTTCATATTGAGAGTAAATAAATGTCTCTCATTTAGTAAATTATAAAAACCATTTCCACTTTTAGGACTTAATTTCAAATATATACGTTTATATTCTGATTTATATCTCCAAGAATAAAGTAGACACCGGGTTGAATACTTCGTGTCGACAACATAACTGAGGACAACATTTACATTAATTACTGAAACTTTCAGCCTTTTGCCTTTTGTTATCTTGTCTTATTTGAATTACAAATAAATCTAACAAATGCGACGAACGTTTCCCGGCAAACGACGTGCCTACTTTCAATTCAATAATCGATAGGCTTTCCTCGGCAGTCTTGGGTTATGTGTAAGAACAGTGTGACGCAAAGTATTGAGATAAAAGACGAAACTTCTGGGGTTTTAATCAGAAAATGTTGCCTTGTGCGAAAGCCTACACGTTGGAATTGAATGACTTTGTTTAACGTCGATGATGTAGACTCTTTTTGTGGGATTGTTTTGATGGTCAATAAAGGAACAGTTTCCGTGCAGTTGTTATATGATGATGCATCAAAGCACAAAGCATAAAAGCTTATTATTTTTCTGAAACCTAATTTCCGAATATATATGTAAATTGGTGGGTTGATTTTCTTTCAATTTTGTTAAGGTAAATAAATGAAAGCAGTTTTTTGGTTCAATTTACCAGTTGTAGAATAAAATAGCAGGTGAGTACAAGACATTCACCTCAGACAGCGACCGTATCACATTCGTGCTTAACGTTCTACAAATTGAAATAATTGTATATATAAAACACAAGAAAATTAAAACATACTTTACATATGACCGTATGCAGTGAGGAATACTGTAAATATGATTTCAATACGAACGTTTTCTGAAAATTAAGCAAAATGGCTCGGTGGCGAATTGTTCGTTTTATACGGTCGTAAGTTAAAGTGTATATCAAACAAGCAGTTTAAAAAACTATGCGGGTAGTGTACAGTGGTGACTCAACCACATAACCTTCCACACGAGTCGAAAGAAAACGTTTTTCAGATTATGTATGGCGCTCAATAATGTAATAATAGGATTGAATGCATAACCAGCGCCCATCTGTCAGCTTGTGTGATACCAAAAACACATACGACGGGCACATTGTACTAATGTAATAGATCATTGATTTAGTTGAGACTCGAGTCATTGTTGTGGACACAGCTGTTAACAGATTGACCAGTAGATATCCGGTGAACTTTATATATGCCATTAAAAAAAGCAATAGAAACTAATGGCTATAATAACGAAAGATATTGTTTCGCTACATGGTCGAAATTATTTTGCCTTTTTTAACGTTACTTTCTATCTTCATATAAGTGCATTTTTGTGTTTTGTGCTGATTTAGTTGCGAACATTGAAGCGACACATTTACTCTGCGTTTATTGTAATGGGCTTAATTTGCGGGTTGCAAAATATTTCTTAAAATGAAATCATGGAAATTTACTATGGCGTGAAAGTAAAGGACAACATTGGTCCTTCGTTTCGAATTATTGTCGGTATTGTCATGTAAGTACAAATAGTAAAGGCCGTTAGGGTTCGTTATCAGGCATGTTTCATAAGGGGTCAAATGATTCATTTAAGGGCCTGGTTCACAGGTCATATTTCTGAACAAAGTCATTAAATGTCATTACTAGTATTTGGAATAAACTGAAAAGTATACTGTAGTGAAAAACAGTTTGAACCCGAAATCATTTAGGACCAAACTATTGCATGGTACTACTGGGCATTTCCGGCTGAGGAACTTACAGGCGATTATTAGCGCTATATTTATAATTCACGTTTCAGACCAATGGTCGATGAAAAGCTTTACAACACGTTATACCTATCTCTTTCGATAAAAAAACGATGTTTTTCAGTACTTTTGAGTATTTAGCTTGTTTAACTCTAGTGAGTAGATATATTGTTTTTGGTTAAATATATTACTTCTGTTTTAAAAAATGGCAATGTTGCTAATCTTAGAAATGTTTGCTTTAACAAAGTACGATACAGGTAAGATATTAACAAACTACGACACATGTAAGGTATTAACAAAGTACGATACAGGTAAGGTATTAACAAACTACGATGCATGTAAGGTATTTACAAAGAACGATACATGTAAGATATTAACAAACTACGACACAGGTAAGGTATTTACAAACTCAGTGCAGGTAAGGTATTAATACACTACGATAAATGTAAGGTTTTAACACACTATGACACAGGTAATGTTTTAACAAAGTAAGATACAGGTAAGGTATTAGCAAACTACGACACATGTAAGGTATTAACAAACTACGACACTGTTAATGTATAAACAAACTACGACTCAGGTAAGGTTTTAACAAACTACGACACAGGTAAGGTATTTTGTGTTTCCAAGTGCTACGTTTACTGCAATTACGCATGGATGACTTTGTCAGTCAAATCAAAGTTCTCGGTTTTCTTAATAATGTTTCTGTTCTTTTTTTCAATTATATAATTAATATAAATAACGAACCATGGAAAAAATGTAACATCTTTATGCAATATAGTAGGAAAATGTTATTTTTTTTCTCCAAACATGCTAAAAGGAATCTTTAGATTCGACAATGCCAAGCAATGCGATAATTTGACGGGACATATTAACGAGACTGTATATGCCTCATAAAACTATCCCCGTTCATCGTTTCGGAAGGACATGAAATGGTTAGGACGATGCCGACGTTAATTGTAATGTAAGAATAATGTCATATTATAGCGAACGTTAGTGACATTAGTCATTTAAAGGAAATAATTAACATAGTGTTAATAAGTATGTAAATACGATTGGTATAAAAATTATTTTATAAAACTTCGTTTTATTTTCCTAAAAGATACACCAAAAGGTCAGTAATACACAATTCACATTAAACAGACCATTTCCTATAAAAATCTACATATGATCCGAGGTTGAAACTAAATGTATTAAGCAATGAACTCTTTATCGTCGTACTCGACAAAGCTTTCCCATGAACAAATGTGTTAAACATGAGTGTACATTGTTCAAGACGAAATGTGAGCTTGTGTCTTGACAAGTGTCTTGTCTTGTGGGAATGTCTTGATTTAAGCATAAGCTTTAGTTCCAGAACTTTTGTTTTAGCTGTTCTTTTCTTCACCTGCGGATAGTTCTGCTCAGCTATAATTGCAAACATATGCTTTCATTAGCTTACTGTAGCACGTTAATTATGTCATTCGCTAAGAAATACTAACTGTTTATACGATGCGATATGAGAAGGTATTACCGTATAACGAGAAGAATCTTCATCATACTGATCAAACCATTCTTGATTCTTGTTTCTATTTCTATTTAAGAACTGGTGTGAGTAGTGAGGTAGTAGTAGTAAAACATGTGATACAACTAGTAATAGTGGTAGTTGAAGAAGTGGAGTGATATTTTAATATTACAATTGTACAGCGAATACGGCTGCACATCAAATTGAACATTTTGTGCAGTGATAACCAACCAAATTGTTCAAATGTGGAACATTATTAGCAAACAATAAATAATAAATTGAATTCGTAAATGCGTACATAATTGTGTTTTCCAGTTCAGTTACAATTGCAAATAAATCAAAACTACGACCAAACAGATTTCACGCAGATGTGGCGATCAAGTGGCCAACAATCGATACTGCTTTCTGAAGCCTAGTCTAGGCTAGCTGTCCTCAATTCTTGGTCACATGTCAACCAAGATATTACGATAACTGGAACAGATTGGAAGTGCGATAAAGCTGAGCATATGGAGTAGTCGTTTAAAAGTGTCTAGCAGAAGCGTTTTATTCGGGAATGTAATCATTTCGGCAAACTCAATTTGGCGGATCTAAGTTAAACGACGATTTTCTAACAGATTGTGGAAAATTATTAAGTGGTCAAAGCGGATGCAACATTTTAACACATTTTTGTGAATATTAACCTTGTTTATATGTAATTCTCATACGCGGAAGCGAGTTGATATAAGACTATGATGGAAATCGATTAGTGAGTTTTGTACTGTTTTAACACAAGTGGTAAGCAGCCAAAACAATATGCGTTATTAAATTATGTTTTTTTTTAAAGAGGAATATGATCAGATGTAACTGAGAAAACTGAAAATATCACAATTTTTCGTAAATCAAATACTAATGACTCAATAATTTGCTACAAAGTGGCAATGATCGCTCGATTGAATGACATCAGTTTTTGCAGTCAAAGATGGAACACCCAGGACTATGAAAGTTTTTTTAAGACAAAAATACAGTAGGTGTTCATAACATTAACAACAACCACAGACATGCAGGTTGTGTACAGCGGGGGGTCAACTCCCACGCCGTCTCCCAGAGTTAATAGGAAGATACACCAGGGGTATGGACACCCACGGTTTGCACCTTGTCCTCCATTGAGCAACCTGACCAGACACCATAGAGCATCAAATGAGAAGAAGGAAAGTCCCTTGGCGGACTCTTCTCTACGGGACTCGATCCCAGCCTTGCCGAGATCTGTAGCAATCGCGTGTCTTATTATGAATATTCTCTTACCTGGACTAGGTGAGAAGACTTGAGTCGAAAATAGACGTGTAAAATGTATTGTTCCTAAATGGAATTCGTTGATTGTTTCTCCAGATCAAGAACATGATATTGTTTAGATACTTAGCACCCGTGTTAACTTTGGAACTTTACGTGGGGGAACAAACATACTACCTTACTAGATTCAATCAAACAAGCAATTATTGCACACTACTGGCAAATCATTTTTACACGCGAATAGTCATCATGATCGTGTTTTTAGCATCACATGCCAGGGTCATGAACGAAATATGTAGCTACGTAAACATAGTATGCGTGATAGATATGAATCGTGGCAACATATTCTTTATATGTGTAGTTAAAACCAATGTCCATATACAATCCTTTTTTGCCATTTGCTTAAAATAAACATGTTTGGAAACACTAATTAACATATGCATGACACAGTTTTGATTATTGTCAAAAGAAAGAACGCTCGTTTAAATCAACAGTTATCTCTATGGACACAACACAAATTGTACACATAATGCCTCAACACATTTTAAAGCAGAATGTGAATATTGGTACTTTTGCGACGTTTGAAAATCTCTGTTTTATAATTATCATATAAAAAACCGCTACTAACTATCCAATAAAGCTATCAGTCAAAGCTTTGTTCAATTCACTATGGGCTATTTATACGCGTTTTATCTAAAAGCTCTCTTACACTAATTATAATGAGAGAATCCTTTCATTGATTTAAGATGGCACACGTCGGGTTGCACACCCAATCAATACAACGTTCTGTTGCTAAATAATTATGTGATTTATCTTGAGCAAACGGTGTCTTGTGGTTTCAAATCGCTTTTATGCAAAAAAATTACTTCAATAACAATATGTTAAAGTGAGACTGTACGATTTTGTCAAATATTTATGAATTTATATAAAATGTGTAAAAACTTGTTATACATACATTTCAATATGAATTAAAATACAAGTTAAGAAGAACATGTGTCGAAAAATGCGAAATTAGGCAGATATTTAATTCTGAAATCGAAAAAGGCTTCAGCCGAATTCGCCAGCATATATATCATGCATGTACAATCTGAATCTAAATTTAGTTTTAGTGCAGACTCGTTCATACGACACAAAGACACAATTTTGTTTCCTAGCAAATACGAGTAAAAGTGTCGGCATCGGCTTTAACCAGCGCTAACTTGTCTTTGCTGCATTTTATGAAATTCGTCTTCAATGTATAATTTGTCTTGCCTATTTTGTGTTATTGTTACATATTTTTATCAATATATTACAATTTAACACATATGAAAATCGTACAGTCTCCATTCAAGATTCTGTATTCTGTCCAATGAGATGCAATTTTCATCCATGAAACTTTTGAGATAAGAACAAAATGATGACATACTTAATGTAATGCAAATATATATTGAAATAATTAAAACAAAAAGATGTGTACTTTGTCGCAGCCATATGATTTTTTTAAATAAATATTTTGCGATGTACAGTATTAATAATTTGCACGAACTAAACAAAGCTCACGTTATAAACAAGTTTCTGTTTCTGCGTGTGTTTCATTTGTTTACACATTAACAATCATAAAGCAATTAAGTGATGCAATACATTGTATAAAAACGAATAACGTCTTAAAGAATGATTAATCCAAATACCTTTAAGATATTCTAGTTGAATAATGCTTTGCTGATATTGTATTACTTCTCTCCATGCTAAATCTTGGCTAAATTTGAAGTTATGTAGCAACTTTATACGATGCAATCATGGTTTGCATATTTACAATATTTGCTTATAAATAGCATGAAAGCAGTTGACTAGTAAACGGTGATCCAAACACAAAATAGCGTTTAACTTCATAGCATTGTATTTAAGATTGCAATTGAAGGGAACACAAATTCGAAAAAAAACAACGTCAGGCAAACTCCCTTACATGTTCACCAACATTTATACAATGATTTTTGTTGGGCAGGCACATTTGTGGCGGGTCTGACAACGCTTTGTGGGAGCACAATCCGCTACAAGACCATGAGTACACAGAAGGTCATACTGTCCAACACTTCGGTGGCATTCCTGCAGTTCCTGACAGCGTTCCTCTTCCTGCTGGGCTGGATCTGGAGCATCGTCTGGGGCGTCGCCTTCCTCACCATCTCAGGTATGTATCATCGTCTGGGGCGTTCTCTTCCTCACCATCTATCAGGTATGTATCATCGTCTGGGGCGTCGCCCTCCTCACCATCTCAAATACGTATCATCGTCTGGAGCGTCACATTCCTCACCATCTAAGGTATGTATAATCGTCTGGGGCGTCACATTCCTCACCATCTCAGGTATGTATCATCGTCTGAAGCGTCACTTTCCTCACCATCTCAGGTATGAATCGTCGTCTGGGGCGTCGCCTTCCTCACCATCTCGGGTATGTATCATCGTCTGGGGCGTCACTTTCCTCACCATCTCAGGTATGTATCATCGTCTGGGGTGTCGCCTTCCTCACCATCTCAGGTATGTATTATCTTCTGGGGCGTCGCCTTCCTCGTCATTTCAGGTATGTATCATCGTCTGTGGCGCCGTCGTTCTCACCATCTCAGGTATGTATCATCGTATGGGGCGTCACCGTCTTCACCATTTAAGGTTTGTATCATTGTCTGGGACATCAACTTCCTCACCATCTCAGGTATGTAATATTGTATAGGGCCGAGGCTTTATCACCATTGCAGGTAAGTTTCGTTGTCTGTCACCAAGCCTTTATCACCATCTGAGGTATGCATCATTGTCTAGGGCGTCGCCTTTCTCACCATCTCGGGTATAAATCATCGTTTGGGATGTCGCCTTAGTCATAACTTAAGGTATGTATTATCCGAGAGCACGCTTTACGCACCATCTTAAGTATTTATCATCGGTTTTGACGAAGCCTTACTTTTTAGTTTCTTTTGTAAATATACAACAGACCAGAACCGTTTATTGTGACTTAAGCATATGAAGCTTATCGTAGAACAAAACAATAAAGCAATCATAAAAACACATGCGTTGACAATATAAAGCAGCATGTTTTCACTAAAATGTCTTTTTGTTTTCGAAACACCGATTAAAAATCTCATTCTTACAATTATTTCGAAAGCAAACCACTTACATTCGCACGCAAACACTTATGTTCGCCATTCGCGAGTCCAAATAACCCCATATAATACAATTAAATCGTTGTATTTACCTTCACCTACTTTTCAGATGACTACTATAAGAACTTCAAACGCACGTCTATCCCAATGAAACAACATCCATCGCGAACATCAATGGATGTTGAAAATGCCAAAGGTTCAAGCTCCAGTAGCGTCAACCTTGCCGGCAGTTCCCCTGGGCTTCCAGTACACTCCAGGCATTTAAATAAATCAATCCTCGCTCGTTCTTCCTCCGCTGATCACCCCACGCATCCTCTCATCCTTCACACACGGGCTCCCTCATCCAGTAGATCAGAGACGTCTTTGCTTTCCACAATTAATGAAACAAAGCCTAAACCAACTAGGTATCTCAAAGCTCAATATTCAGCGGAAGACAGTCAGTGCTCGCCGCCATTAAACATGGAGAAAATCATGATACACAGTCTCCCAAAGGCGCCAGTGAGGCGGGGTATCCTTCGACGAGAGGACACCATAACCAGCACAGGTAGCTCTACGTCAAGTCACGATGTCACCGAGAGGGCATCATAACCAGCACAGCTTGTTTAACATCGTGTAACGACGTCATCGAGATGACATTTTAACCAGCACAGCTAGCTCCACGTCGTGTCACGATGTCACCGAGAAGACACCATAACCAGCACAGCCAGCTCCACGTCGTGTCACGAAATCACCGAGAAGACACCATAGCCAGCACAGCTAGCTCCACGTCGTGTCACGATGTCACCGAGAGGACACCATAACCAGCACAGCTAGCTCCAAGTCGTGTAACGACGTCATCGAGATGACATTTTAACAAGCGCAGCTAGCTCCACGTCGCGTTACGACGATCAACCTAGCAAAAGCAGTTATTGCCATATTACTGTTTTTATAAATTCACAATGTGTTACTCAAGGATATAATCATCAAGTAAATATATTAAATGAAAAAATAGTATCTATTTTTCGTACTGGTTAGGGTGTTGTTATAGCGGGACGTCAAGCCTGTACTGATATGATAGGCAGCCTGCACAGAAGCCAATTAAATCGCTTGAATATTCGAGCGACATGACAATGTAAGAAATAAACACTATTTGAATAATTGCACCGTATGACTATAAGCATATATATTACTGATCACACAGGAATTATTTACCGTATTCCCGTCATAGTGTTAATGTTGTAAACAATGATATTGTCAAAGTGTGTGGACCTTTGCTTCGTTTTTGTTCAACATTTGTGTACTCAAAGCATTTTTATAAATTTCTCTGTAAATCAGATATTCACATTGCCTGCACATATATATTGAACATATACATGAAGTTGCATGTAAATCAAATAAATTGGTCACTTAATATTATCACGCTGGTGCGGATGCTATGATGATATCAGTGTTGTTTTGGTTGCCATTGTAAACATTATTTATTTTTCAAATAAAGTATTTAATAAATATTTTGTTTGCAGATATGTATGTCTTCATCATAAGTATAATTCTCGAAGTTATAGACTTGCAACATGTTTGGTTTACGAAATCGTGTTAAACGATCACATAAGACGTTTGCTAAAGAAGACCTCAAATGTTAATGGAGCTATAACAAGTGCGAATGACGAACGCTCCGGCAGTCAAGAGAGACAATTTTACTATTAACCTACGCGCGACCGCTCTTGATAACATTGATTGTCTCCCTTAACTGTGACAATATATCTCTGTATTGACCCAAAAGCCAACAACTATGCGCAAACTTGTTCATTATCGTTTTCAGACGTAAGATAGTGTGGTGAGTCATGATCTGATAGAACACGTCACTGCTTGGTACAACTCGTCACTAATTGAGTTTTGCGCAGGTTATACTAATACTCTTACAATCATAAACACAGTGAAACCTGACTTAACCAAACCATGTGAAAACCGAATCCCTTTCGGAACCGAACGGGTGCTACGGCCCCTATTTGTTCCGTTCTTATTTCTTATATTGAACACACACTTATACAGCGCTTTTGGACCAAACGGAATACCAAACGAATGTTTTTTTTATATTTGATCTCACTTAACATTTAATAAAATGATCACACCCGTTCATCCGGCCAGGTGTTACTTCGCGATACCGAATAAGCGAGATACAAACCAACAGGTAAAATAACCCTGATGGTAAAGGGACAGTACAATTAGTGGTTATCTAGTGGATGTAAGTGATATCGAAATATACACAAACAGTACTGGCATTTTGGTATATTTTCTTATTAATTAGCTGATTTATGTACGTTGCGTTAATTGAACATGTTAAGATCTATTTTAGTTTGCGACTAAAGCACAATTCCTTATTTGCATTGCAAACCATTTATGGTTCAATTATTTTGTTACAACTTTAGGGTTTGGTAGTTTATATCTACCATATCGTTTTGTACCCTGTTTTAAAGGGCGCCAACACTGCAACGCACCAGAGGGGCAAACACATGTGCCGATACTACATGTGTGACAATCGTCATCGTCCGTTTTAGCCTGTTAGGGGGTTGATATACGCTAAAAAGAAAACAGTCCAGGAATACAAATATACGCACCACTACGACAATTATGACATGTGTCTTTAATTCTGTTTGACGTGTTCTTTTGGAAATCAGCAGACATATAAACGATGTTAAAATCCAAAATATTACTGACCTATAAATTTTTTAATTAATATGTTTCTTAAATCTTCACAAAAGCATGGACTTAACTTCCCGCTTTCGCAGTATAACTAATTGACTTGCTCCAGTAAGGCGTTAATCTTCTGCAGAGTATTTAAGAAAATCATAAACCTAGGAAAACAAGTCCAACGTTTCGATGACGAAATGACTGTTACAACAATGAATAATTAAAGTGTGGCGTTTCGGGATAGAATATTTGATGTTAAAATATGGTTTAATTGACTAAATGCCCAATATCAGTCACTCTCATATGTTCCTGTCAAGTTAAAACACGTAATATAAAGAATTAGACTGGCGTATTAGAAGTATAATAATTGGTTGCTTATCATATCCATAACCTTTGTTTTACCCTAATACTTATATCAGTTATATAGAGGTAACGTAATACAATCATGCGAACTAGTTTGTTTCATGTCAATTATAAATGACAAGCAAACCTTTGGAGAACGATCTGCGATTGCAATAAGGTTTTCAGAGAAACTTATCAAAGTCACGTGTTTGTTTTGAGATATCATAACTTCCGACAATATCCGATTAATCATTCAGTCAGAAAAAAGTACGCAAACAACAGACGCTCGTCTTAGTAGCGGGACGTTTGAATAATTCTGCTTAAATATTTAGGTCTAGTATAGAACAGCCAAATGTTCGGAATAAACATAGATCTATGATTTTGAATGTGCAGTGAGTTATTTTCTCCCATTAGCAATCGCGTGCATGGTTTTGTCAATTCTGTATTTGTCCGACTGCCCGGCAACCCATGTTCATTCATTCCAACTTAATGGTTCGTCGCAACTCATTTTTCCTTTTACATAGGTGTGTATGTTATGGCTAAGTTGAAGATATATTTAACAGATACACGTGACATATTCAACAGTTTAGCTTGATCGCATTGACTGAACGCCAGGTTGAATAGGAAATATATTTGTACGAGATTCTGATAAACACATATTTGATTGACACGGATGAAACTATTTCTCTGAAAATCTCAATAATTTGATGTATTTATTGGATTCAGAGTGGAGTTAGCTTGGTGTTTGATTAAAATGAAGTATGAAGTCAGGGCTTTGACATTCCTGCGCCCGATCTGTCCGACACTTATCAGAAAGGGCAAAGCATTACTTCTGAAAGTGGTTCTGATGTTTAGAGTGGTATTTAACAGTCTTGATTGATGTACTGTGGGGCATATTAGTATATAATATTCAGTAGATAAAATCATAACTTTGGTTTTATGCAAATATTATAAAAATGTTTTCAACAAAGGTTTAATAAACTGTTCTTAAATAATTTACAGATCTCTTGTTCATTATTTGTAAAATTGAGTTTTCTATGCGAACAATTTTATTTTTCAGTTTGGGTTGTCCGTGGACAAGTTGAACATAATTACATGTGCATACCCATGATCAAGTTCGTGAATTCGTCAAGGAATGGTCATTGTCATGCATTTAAGTCAGCAATATTTTCATATATTCCTTGATAAAATACATCAGTATTGATAAACGAAAATAAAAATAACACAAATACGTGCCGCTGCTTTAATCTATCAAGAAAATAGTGTCTAGAAGGTGTCGAGACAAATCGATCTGGATTTATGATAATACATAGAGGAATCTGTTTGGAAACGCTTTATTGGACGAACTTTCCGATTATTGATTAGAGAGCCATTTAATATATTCTTTCTTTACTGAATGCTAAGTGATGAACTATTGAAAATTATTGGAGAAATATTTCCAAATAGTATTACCAGGAACCTGTAAAATATAGTTTTGATGCATGTCATGTCACTTTTCATAAACGTAAATCATCACAAAGAAGAAAAGATAAATAGCAGTATATGTTAACAATTTAAAATTATAAAATGTATTCCGTGTAGAGTATTATGTGTTGGGGTATTCTCGCTTGTATAGGTCGAGAGTGATATTCAAACAATGTCTCAGGTTATTGATTAAGTGCACTACACATTGAAGCTGGTCATCTCGGTTCAATCGTTAATTAAAAAAAAAGTTTTTTAATCCAGAGTATTTTTATCAGATTTATGGTTTGAATCGGATCATCGCAGCGATTATCATGTTTGAATGTGTTTTCTGCTTGTTTTGTCCTGTAGCTATAGGACATTGCGCACTTGCATTAATTGAAGACTACCGGAGCTTATATAGAATTTCTATCATGAGAATGTTTCTGGTTTTACACACTTACTCCGATATTTTGGAAGATATATAATGTTTGCTATAGCTGACATTTAAAGCAAATATTGGACATTTATTGTACTTAAGAAAATCCTTTTATTATAATCGGATAATAAATAAAAAGCGTTTAGCAACATGTTTCCCTTATTAAAAAATGCCTGTATAATGTTAACAGTACCCTAAATATTTCATGATAAATACACATATGTTTACAGCAAAAAACTAATTTAACAACAAAAAACAATAACAATAAGAAGACGGAGAAGAATAAGAAAAAGAATACGAAGAAGAAAAATGCAATACTTTTACATTCAAACAGAAGTAAATAAATCATCTCTTCATAACTCTAGTGTAACCGGAACGTCAATAGCATGTGACAAACAGTCTCCTCTGAAAACACGCGCACTACAATTAGTGTTTGGTTTCCTATTTAATGACAGTTTAGCTAAATAACTTCGTTATACAGAAGATTCATTTCGCTAACTCAGCGTTAAAATTGAGGATCTGCTTTACACCAAATAGGTTCTCATAAGAAATATTTTTTTACAAGCGGTTTCACCATCATTTAAGTATTTATTTTTTACAAATATACCTGTGTAATACGCATCCAATTTGGGGATGAAATGGTCGAGCTAATGGCTTATAGTGTGTAATACGTAATGGTTCTTGTTTGCACGACAGCTTAAACAGTATCCAAAGATCGTGTAGATCCAATATCGGTTTTTATTCAGCTTATAATTGATCTGTCGCTCTAAAATAAATTCTACGATGCGGATTGATTTTGCAACTAGCCTAACCGTTAAGACACAACTACACTAATCCCACTTCTGACACCATTGTGGTGTTTCTACTTAGTCGAATTGAAACCTCGTCAGGATGGCACCAATCGTCCTCGACGTCTTTGAGGGAAACCCGTCGGCTCGTCGGCTGGACTCGTCGACTCGTAGGCTACACTCGTCAGCTACACGTTACGGAATGGCTATAACCCTTCTGGGAATACATCTTCAGGCAAACACGTATTCACACACAGTCACAGGCTAACATTTGCAGTCACCGGCTTACATATAATCACAAATCCTCCTGGTAATACTAACCTCAAGTAAACACATCTACTCACGTCAATAGCCCGTGCACGCAGAGACCGTTATAACTCATGCTCCCAGCAAGCACCATTCTGATTGGTCGCTGGTTCCATATTATGTTGCATGTGCGTGTTTCTTGGGCTGGGCTGCGGCACAACAGTATCAGAGTCTGAGTCGTCGCCTACCTCACTATATCAGGTATGTATCATCGTCTGGGGCGTCGCCTTCCTTACCATCTCAGGTATGTATCATCGCCTGGGGCGTCACCTTCCTCAATATATCAGGTATGTACTATCATCTAGGACGTCGCCTTCCTCACTATATCAGGTATGTATCATCGTCTCGGGCGTCACCTTCCTTACTATATCAGGTATGTATCATCGTCTGGGGCGTCGCCTTCCTCACCAGCTCAGGTATGTATCATCGTCTTGGGCGTCACCTTTCTCATCATCTCATGTATGGTTCATCGTCTGCGACGTCGCCTTCCTCACCAACTCAGGTATGAAACGCCACCTGGGGCGTCAACTTCCTCACTATATCAGGTATGTATCATCGTCTGGGCCATCACCTTCCTCAACGTCTCAGGTATTTATTATCGTTCGGAACGTCACCTTTCTCACCATCTTAGATATGTATCATCGTCCTTGGCATCACCTTCCTCACTATATCAAGTATGTTTCATCGTCTGGGGCGTCACCTTCCTCACCATCTCATGAATGTATCATCGTCTGGGGCGTCGCCATACTCACCATCTCATGTGTGTATAATCGACTAGGTTGTCGCCCTTCTCACCATCTCAGGTATGTAACATCGTATGGAGCGTCGCCTTCCTCACCATCTCAGGCATGTATCATCGTCTGGGGCGTCGCCCTCCGCACCATCTTAGATATGTAACATCTTCTGGGGCGTCGCCTTCCTCACCGTCACAGGTATGTATCATCGTATGGGGCGTCACATTCCTCACCATCTCAGGTATGTAACATCTTCTTGGGCTTCACCTTCCTCACCGTAACAGGTACGTTTCATCGTCTGGGGCGTCACCTTCCTCACGCTCTCATGTATGTAACATCGTCTGGGGCGTCACCTTCCTCACTATCTCAGGTATGTTACATCGTCTGGGGCGTCGCCTTCCTCACCGTCGCAGGTATGTATCATCGTCTGGGGCAGCACCTTCCTCAACATCTCAGGTATGTAACATCGTCTGAGGCGTCCCCTTCCTCGCAATCTCAGGTATATATCATCACTGGGGCGTCGCCTTCCTCACTATATCAGGTATGTTTCATCTTCTGGGGCGTCACATTCCTCACTATATTAGCTATAATCATCGTCTGGGGCGTCACCTTCCTCACTATATTACATATTATCATCGTCTGGGGCGTCGCCATCCTCACCGTCGCAGGTATGTATCATCATATGGGGCGTCACCTACCTCAACATCTCAGGTATGTAACATCGTCTGGGGCGTCGCCTTTTTCACCGTCGCAGGTATGTATCATCGTATGGGGCGTCGCTTTCCTCACCATCTCAGGTATTTAACATCGTCTGGGGCGTCGCCTTCCTCACCGTCGCAGGTATGTATCATCGTATGGGGCGTCACCTACCTCACCATCTCAGGTATGTTACATCGTCTGGGGCGTCGCCTTTCTCACCGTCGCAGATATGTATCATCGTATGGGGCGTCGTTTTCCTCAACATCTCAGGTATGTATCATTGTCTAGGGCGTCGCCCTCCTCACCATCTCAGTTATGTATCATCGTATGGGGCGTCGCCTGCCTCACCGTCTTATGTATGTATCATCGTCTGGGGCGTCACCTTTCTCACCGTCGCAGGTATGTATGATCGACCGGGGTATCGCCCTCCTCACCATCTTAGGTAGTATCATCGTCTGGGCGTCGCCCTCCTCACCATCTCAGGTATGTATCATCGTCTGGGGCGTCACCTTCCTCACCGTCGCAGGTATGTATCATCGACCGGGGCATCGCCCTCCTCACCATCTTAGGTATGTATCATCGTCTGGGTGTCGCCTTCCTAACCATCTTAGGTACGTATCATCGTCTGGGGCGTCGCCCTCCTCACCATCTCAGGTATGTATCATCGTATGGGGCGTCGTCATCCTCACCATCTCAGGTATGTATCATCGTCTGGGGCGTCGCCTTTCTTACCATCTTAGGTATGTATCATCGTCTGGGGCGTCGCCTTTTACGCCATCTCATGTATGTATCTCGTCTGGGCGTCGCCTTCCTCAACGTCGCAGGTATGTATCATCGTCTGGGGCGTCACCTTCCTCACCATATCAGGTATGTTACATCGTCTGGGGCGTGCCTTCATCACCATCTCAGGTATGCATTATCGTCTAGGGCGTCGCTTTTACTCACCATCTCAGGTATGTAATATTGTCTGGGGCGTCGCCCTCCTCACCATCTCAGGTATGTATCATCGTATAGGGCGTCGCTTTCCTCAGCATCTCATGTATGTATCATTGTCTGGGGCGTCACCTTCCTCACCTTCGCAGGTATGTATCATCGACTGGGTCGTCGCCCTCATCACCAAATTAGGAATGTATCATCGTATTGAGCGTCGCCCTCCTCACCAGCTTAGGTATGTATCATCGTCTGGGGTGTCGCCCTCCTCACCATCTCAGGTATATATTATCGTGTGGGGCGTCGCCTTCCACACCATCTCATGTATGTATCATCGTCTGGGGCGTCGCCTTCCACACCATCTCAGGTATGTATCATAGTCTGGGGCGTCGCTTACCTCACCAACTCAGATATGTATCATCGTCTGGGGCGTCGCCTTCCGCACCGTCGCGGGTATTTATCATCGACTGGGGTGTCGCCCTCCTCACCATCTTAGGTAGATATCATCGACTAGGGCGTCGCCCTCCTCACCATCTTAGGTATATCTATAATAAGCAAGGATGTTATATCTTTGACAAAAATGTATCGTATGAGAAATTTTGATCATACGAAACACTTGATTGGAAAATGAACATTTATCAAATACAGTGCTCGGGTAAGGGATTAGTGATTGTATTGTTAGTCAAGTGTGAAACGTTTTGATTAGATATACTAAACTTATTTTACCTAAAGATTTACCACTACAACACAATTAAATAAGCTTCTTATCACCGTATATAATATGAAGAACTAAAACAACTACAGTTATACTACACAATATCGTATAGTTTAATATTTATTAATAATTTCTTCATCGTAATAAACAATAACTATGACATATATTCATGTCACTTCATGTTAATAATATGTGATATGTGTATGATACTTTTAATAAATAAAACACTTTATCATTCTTAAGTATCGAATCACTCTCAAAATAATCGCTCGCCGAATTTAGAGCTACGGACTGCACACGCTAATCTGGGAGGATACTGCCCGCACATACATTAAGTCCTGTTTTCCCAGAGCGCGGCTCAAATGTATTAATTCCTATTCAACACACGCGAGTACTATCAAATTGCGGACAGCAATGGACGTAGAAAACCCGAAAGGTTCAAGCTCCAGTAGCGCCAACCGCACTGGAAGTTCCCCCGGGCTCACAGCACATTCGAGGCATTTACATAAACCAATCATCGCTCGTTCTTTCTCCGCTGACCACCCCACGCATCCTCTCATCCTTCATACACGTGCTCCCTCATTCAGTAGATCAGAGACGTCTTTGCTTTTAACAATTAATGAAACAAAGCCTAAACCAAATAGGTATCTCAAAGCTCAATATTCAGCGGAAGACAGTCAGTCCTCGCAGCCATTAAACATTGAGAAAATCATGATACACAGTCTTCCAGAGGCGCCAGTGAGGCGGGGTATCCTTCGACGAAGGGACACAGCTAGCTCCACTTCGTATCACGACTGTCACCCTGGTTTAAACAATCATAGCTATATTCCTTTTTACAAAATGTATGATATGTTGCTGCGGGACATCAAGTCATTATTTTTAAACTTTATGTATATTTTATGAACATAATTTTTTTTTTCCTACTGGTTATGGCGTTTGGTTATGTGGCGGAAAGTCTGAGTCACGATGAACAAACAGCTAACTGTCATGTTATGACATTGAATTATAAAAAATAGATGTGTGACTTATACTTAAACAATATAATTTCAATTGTATTTTGATGATGTTATTCATTAATATATACCATAGTTGTGCTATTGAGATTATGCAGATCGCGTTGAAGGCGGGACGTCAAGCCTGTACTGATATGAAATACAAACTGCACAGAAGCCAGTTAAATCGCTGTAATATTCGTTTAGGTAGGTCCTTATCTCCAAACACATGACAATATAAGAAATGAACAATATTTGATTAAATACAGTCTATGATTAAAACATATATATAACCAATCACTCACGATTCTTTGTTTCGTTCTTATGTCCTATGTATAAAACCCTAATAAAGCGAATTCGGTCAAACCGAATACCTAGCGATTGGATATACGAGTTCGATCTATGTAAACAGAACAGCGAGTATATACGATCTGATGACTTTTTTTCTATACAGATACAACGTTGATAAATAAAAAAACTCCAATACAAGTTTAGAAGAAGTAGTACCAGAAATGATCTAAAGAAGTTTTCTTTAATTGCGAATAATGTTCCGCTCTACGACAAAACACTCCTCCTTGCTAGTTATAAATATCACTTTCGCAGTATTATAATTAAATTGCTCCAGAATAGAGTAAATCTATTGCAGAATGTTATTTCGACAATTATTGATATTGGAATTTAAGTCCAACATTTCGAGGACTAAATAAATGTTATAACACTAAATAATAGCAATGTAGCGTTTCGGACATTTGATGTTAAACTATGGTTGGATTGACTGAATGTCCAATATCAGTCACTTTCATTTTTGCCTAAAAGTTAATACACGTATTTTTAAGAATGAAACATACGTATTAAAAGTATTACTATTGATTACTTTATCATAAACATAACCTTTGTTTAACTCTAATAATGAATACGTAACGAAATGCAACCATTTGAACTATTTTGTTTCATGTCAATTATAAATTACAACCTTTTGGAGAACGGTCTGCGATTGAAATTATGTTTTCAGAGAAACTTATCAAAGACTCGTGTTTATCATAGACATCATAACTTCCGACAATATCCGATTAATCATTCAGTCAGATCAAGTACGCACACAACACACGCTCGTCGTAGTAGCGAGACGTCTGAAGAATTCTGCTTAAATATTTAAGTTTTATAGAAAAACTCTATGTTCGGAATACAACTCAACCTTAGATGATGAAGGTCCATTGAGTGTTCCCTTTCCGTGCATAACCGCTGGCGTGCTTTGTTAGTTGTGCAATTGTCTATCCTAGCGTCCATCCAAAAACCATTTAAATGTAAAGCTTTGCAATAAATAGTAATTTTAATATTTTATGTTGACATTAATTCAAACCAAATCGTACGACGAAACGCATATCCTGTCTATATGTGTGTTTATGTTATGTCTGAATTGATGTTGTCAAGATATGTTTATAATATATGCCTGTATCATGTTCAAAGGTTAAGCCTGGTGGAAATGAATAAACTACTTGTTAAAAAAGAAGTATTTATTTTACGAGTTTCTGATAAACAAATATTAGATTAACCGGGATTACATTTTTTTTTCTCTTGGGAAACGCAGTACATGGCATGTATTTATTGGAATAAATGTAAAGTAAGCTTGATAAAAACAAATCGACAAGATAAAAAAGTCAATGCTATTTGTTTATTTTGTTTATACAGATTTACAATAAGATACACAATTAATAGTGACGATATACTGTGAGCCACTGACTGCAAGTTGAAAGTATTTAACAGTCCTCCGACGGAGGGCTGATGTCCCTAAAACCATATATGTATTCTGTCACCCAGTAACTGTACCTTCCACTCTAGCGATAGACGCGAGTTGTTCCAGCAACATATCTTTCCGTGGTAGGTGGTAGTCTGCAATTTAGAAACCAATAAACGACCTAACCATGAAGAGAGAAATATATAGATCATTGAATACACACTCAATCAGATCAAATACGAATAAAGAAAACAATCTGGTTTGGTCGGCAAACAATCAATCTGATCATCACGATGAGATCTTATACATGTGGCCGATTGCCTAAAGTCGAAACACATGACAACGGACCACTACAAATGAATAACACTAGGGCCTTGCATGACAAGGCTGTACTTACAAGCTTACCCTGCCTTGTAGCAGACGAAGTTGATCCTCTCAGCACATGAAGTGACCATCCACTGGTACCCCAGGGTTCCGACATATACACACAGTTGTGGGTGTCCGGAATCTCTGAGACATTCGAGGAGGGCGACCAATCTTCGTACAACAGTTTCTGCATGTTGCTCATCGTTATAAAGTCCTTGGGATTCAACAGATCAGTGATGTCCAGCCAGAACTTCCCCGGGTGTATCGTGCCTGCAGACATATTGAACATAATTATATATTGTAGGTAGATACATCGTCTTAATAGTGGGATTATTTTTTTGTTTTATTTTCTGTATTACTGAAGCATTCTAAATCAGCGTAAAAATAACACTTCACGTATTCGTATTAAAAAGGAATCATAGGGCATTCACGAAAGGATTATACCTTAAATACTGTAACACGTTAGTTCCACCGGACTGAGAACAATCTTACTATCACAGATTATCTCAAGAAAACAATTGCAAACAAAGCGTCATACCTACAACACAACACAAAAGCACGCAATAAAACACACTTATAAATCGTACGGGCGTCAACTTCTTGGGGCAATCAAATAAAAACATAAGTAACTTAACACCTTTTGTTCTTCGTAGCGCCGCTTCGGTTGCCATTGCCATGGCTTCAGAAACAGGGGCCAGCAGATATCCGCCCAGAATTTCACAGTAGCCATGCGAGTACCCAAACATTCAATATAAACTAAATAGTTAGATATCGTTTTGAAATTGAATATTGTCAAGTTTTTTAATTTTCACCGCAAATGTTTGAACAATACTACAGAGTTATAAATATATGGAAATGTGTAGTCTTAAACTATAAATAAAATTATGAAAAAGTGAATTGTCACGCCGTATATGTTTGTATAATATAAAACTATTAACATCGCTCATTGCATCGATTTTACAACGAATTAATAAATTCGTAAGATCTCTTACCTTGGCCTCAATCCAGGAGACGTTTAATGCCACTGACCGATAACATCCGTCCGAGTGGCGGCAGTAACCGTCCGGACACACAGCGCCTTCTGTCGGAAAGGTATAAGAAACAAAAGGTCATATTTAAGAATATGAATTTATTTTTAGATTTTGTTTTAATCACACGTAAGACATTAAGAAATATGTCTGTTTATTCCATCTATACAATATGTGTACACAATGAGTTTCCGATGTTGCAATAAATTTAGAATACACAAAGAATGATAACAATGTAAATTATATGTTTATAGTATATAGATATACTAGTTTAATTATGCATATGATGATAATTACACACGTGAACTTACTAAACAGAAAAGTAAGGCGCATTTCGCGACAAAAAAATACCAGCATAATATAACCACACAATAACAGAAAAAAGTAAATTAATGTAAAGGGCGTAATTAGATAATGAGACCATTACGATTATTATCTCATGATAATTCTTCCTGATTATCATAAATATTTAAGTAGACAAAGTATGATATTGTATTTAATAATATCAAATAATTCTGGCTTTTAAAAATGTGAAAGCAATAGCGATGTCATTTTTGAAAACTATCTGCATTTATATAGTTGTTAAAAAATGTGCAAATTCAAATTAACGCTGATGTTAGTTATATATATTTATATTTAACTTGTACAACCTTGGGAATAATTGAATTCGCTATAATGTTAAAACTCATGCTTACTGTTTAAGTCTTTTTAATAAAACAATTGTGTTATTTGCATTTATATATTAATATACTACTTACAAATTGGCAATGAAGATCCGAATAATAAAATGCATATTATGTAAAAAGACATGACTTTAATCCTTCTGTCACTTGTATACAATCCAATCTGAGCTTTTCCGCCAACTCAACGTAAGATTATGTAGAAGGCCAAACGCCATCTGTATGATTTCGATGTTGTTATCATATTCTAACCTAAACATTTGTCATTCATTTGAAAATATTTGAATTTAAAATGAAAACTTACATTTAATTTATTTATATAATAAAAGGCGCATTTTTAAACATAGCCGATATCGTAAACATTGACGATAATGTTTAAAATTGATAAAACTCGAAATATCCTAAACGGAGCAAAGACGCTGTCTGCCTGACTGAGGACGTTCAAATAGACGTAAATCTATGATTCCTATTTAACAATTTGACTTTTATGGAAAATAAATCACAATTAACACACATGTAAATAATTTATTGGGAAAAACAAAGATACTGAACCATAACATAATGATTACATTTGTATTACTTAACCTGTACAATGGCATACAACCCTTGTTATTCAACGTAATCTGATACTCTACAGGACGATTGTTATACAAACGGTCAACATGTGCGCACGTGGATTGACATAAAGACACGTGTTCACAGATTTGAGTATATTTAACCCATCCAATGTGTTAACTCACCAGATTATAGCATATAATCTTATATGATTAAGATTTTACCAAATTTAACCAGAACAAAACGACGTTGCTCTCAAAGGGATTCGAGCATGGGTTTTGTTTGTCAATAGACTAATGCCGAATCGTTATTAATACAAAGTATTAATATATTAATACAAATGAACACAGATTCAAACAGTAAATTTGGAGAAATACCTTTATAACATTATCGCTTGTTGCAAGCAAGTTTTAAGAAATTAACGGAACCATTTGACATTATTCCATCGTCTCTATTAATAAACGCTTAGTATGTTAATACTGCGGATGGTTATGTATTTACAAAGCTGTCTTGAACGTGCATGTCTCTGTCCGTTATTATGTTAACACTGCCTGCCAATGACATTTCGCATATTTGATGATGGAATACAAGCATTCACAAACTGTTTAATGTATTTATGAACGATTTTAATGATTGTTTGTTACAAGAAGTATGATTATTGTCATAGGAACCAGTAACTATTTTATTATGCCTCTTTATTAGGTCACTGAATAGAAAGGGAGGTGCATTATTAACAAGTCAGGTCCTCCTAGTACCAACTTTTGTTATACATTATTTGAGAAACGATAAATTATGAAAGGTAGATTGTGTGCTATTTTTTTCCAAATAAATAGGGAAACAATAATAGCAGACTTTATAACTTTATATTTTCTTTCTTTTGTGTGTAAAAATAGTAATGCATTTTGGAACGGTGTATTAATAATAGAAAAAGCTCCAGGACGAGAGGCTGTGCTGATACAAAACCATTTGATTAATGTATGTTTAAATTTATAGTTAGATTGTGGTCGCGCTGTACGATTTATCAAGACTCATTTATAATCGCACCTTTATAATAACTTCTTAGGTTTAACGCGTTTCTTTAAGTTACATATAGTGAGATTAAAAAGTGTGGCTCATGAAGTGTTAATAATGTTTTTGCCTTCGTTTCGTTTATGTGTGAGGTTGTACGTTAGTGCTGTGTCGCACTGTTTTAAAAATGGTTTCCTGTCATAAATAAAGGACCTCTTACTATATTACGGTTTCATTCCAACTGGTGAGGCTGAAGTTTCACTTTGTTTTTTTTTGCAATTCGTCGAATAATACGTCTATTAATGCTATTAAATATCCCTAGCATCACTGGACGATTGATGTGTTACGGTACCAAACAAGCTGGTGTTCCATAAAATTAGATTTTAAATCTGTATTTGTATATTTAGGAAAAACTAATATTGACGCAGAATGTATTTTAGAAAGGAATGACATTTCTTGTCTGAGTATGTGACGGATTGTCGAAAATTCGTCATTTCGGTAATCGGTAAATAGGTTAGAGATAAAGAGATTGCTTTATTATTTCTAAATGTTGACACCCCCATTTAAGTCATTGTAATTTGTAACATAATACTTCGAGGCTAAGTTTTTTTATGAAGTCTACAGTGAATTTACCAAGACATTATAAGTGTTCTGTTGTGTTGCGATTTTGGCAATTGTTGCATAGCCATTAATAAGAACGTCGTGCTTCTATTCCTAGTTATCTTCTGTTCTATTCCGAGTTATCTGCTGTTTATCCCGCTCAGTGTACCCCAGTTTACATTCACATGAGTATAGTTACTAAATTGTTCAGGCTTAACAATATTTGTAAGCAATCAATAACTTGTCCCGATTATCGACGGGGTGTGAATACATTCAGTCTATATATCGTCGTTTATAATTCGATTGCGTTATTTGGTTGTTATAACGAGGCCGACCAATTTGACTTTATCGTGACCAGGTAACATTCTAACTTTAGTATTTCTGTTTAAACGATCCATTTTATATTTTTCATATCCTATTTAGGTTTTGTTATCAATGTGATCGTAACCTACGGAATCAACACCATTCGAAACCAGTCCGTTGGAATCAACCGGGAATAGTCTATCTAAATTGTGTATAAAATGCTAACAGGATGTAAAATACGATGTATAGATAGCAGGTTACCGTGGAATGTGTTCTGCTCAATTGAATTGAGAGTTAAACATAAGGCAACATGTATTTTTATTATGTCCTTTATCGACATGTATGCGGTATTCTTGTTGCCTTCTTTAACAATCTTTTAGTGTAAACGGTTCTTGCGGACGATCTCTAACAAACTGTTTCAGTTTGTCAGCATATTTATATTTAGTTTTTTTTTTGTAATAGACACCCGAATTAGTGGATTAAATCACCGTCAAAGATGTCAGTCAGATATAATGTTATAATATTTGACAGACATTCTTACATATAATATACAATTGCAATATTTTAAGATTTATGAAGGGCACTTCTTCAATAACAGCACTGTAATAAAGAAGTAGCTTCTTTGTCACTTTATAATAGTTTCATTATTTATACTGCAGTTTTAGCAGTATGACAGTTTATGACAAACGTATGGCAAAGTATATAATTCGTAATTTAACTATTAAATGAATGTAATTTTTAAACGTGAGTCATTACTGATTTGAAATGACAAGCAGGAAGATATATTTCAATAATATGTTTTTATTTTATTATTTATACAGCATAATGAAGCGAGAACACTTAAAGCATGTTATTTATCTGCAATCAAAATTTAAATGTCTATGGACTTCAAAAACTGTATTACAAAAACACATATCCACCATGCTCTCAAAATTCATTTAACAACAGATCATGTAATACTTGTTTAGTTAATGCGAAATGCATACAACAATACCTTTTCTGCAAAGAAGTTATGAAAATATTTGCATGCCCCCCCTCCCAACTGATAATTAAAAGAGGCAGTCTTTATTACTGACACACATCATAAATTTGCTAAGCTTGAGTATTGGTTGCATATTGCTCTCAAAAACAAAACAATAAACTAATTATTAAGAGTCAATGGAGAAACATTGGCAGTGGAATTCCTCAGCAGTCCACGTCTGGTGGACTGATGTCCCGATGTGCGTACATGTTTTCGTTGGTCCATCCCTCATAGTCCTCATAGACCCGCGTGGTACCAACCACATATCGTTCTGTGGTTGGTGGCAGTCTGAAAATACAATTCTCACTGCCTCAAAATGTTGCAAAATATTTAAAATCACATATCCTAATGTGTCAAATCAGGTGTCCGCCTAGCGATCGGGAGGCCACGGGTTCGATCCCCAAAGCGGGAGCGTTTTTTAGATCTCCCGCAAAAACATCAAGTACTGGTTCTAGTCCCAGGAAACGGACTCGAGAGCGCTTCAAATAAGCCTTATGCTTTTGATACAATCGAGCTAAAATAAATAGGTTAAACACTATTTCAGGCTAAGATAAATGGTGTAAATGTGTATTGTATGTACACAACACAAACAACACAATGAATTCAATGTTATCTAGTTAATGATGTATTAATTTAAAAGCAATTAGTTTTCGAAGTAAAACTTACTTACGTGTCTTACCCGGCATGATAGCAGAGGAAATTTATCGTCTCAATACAGGAAGCAGCCACCCAATTGTAGTCCAGAGACTCGGACATGTACACGCAGTTTCGGGCTCCCTCCTCCGAGGTCCCAGTACCGGAAGTGGTGTCCCAATTCGTGAAGTTGAGCGCCTTCTTGTCGCTCATCCTCTTCCACTCCTTGGGGTTCAACAGATCCGTGATGTCCAGCCAGAACTTGCCCGGGAAGATGGTGCCTGGCAAGAGAGGACAGTATTATCTCCGATTTGAATAAAGGTCAATGGCATAATCTGCGGATTTGTGATATTTATGCAGATAGAGGTTATGCAAGTTATCATCGATTAAAATAGCTTATTTATAGTGAAACACATTTCATAAAAAGCGATATACTGCATAATTGATATAAGAATTATTTGCATTAACCTTTTCATAATTATGTTAAGCTGTGTATATATCATTATATTTGATATAGACATTTAATAAGTTGCTTTACATATAAGACTAGCGGCTGTTGACAACAATATTAATCTTGATACTGTTTATGGAGTATAATTTATCCCATATATTCTTATAATTTATATCCAACTGCTGACCATGGATTGTTTCGGCAAATATGTATCCACCAAACCTTTCATTCTACGGAGAGCGCCCTCTGCCGCAGCTGCCATGGACTGAGACACGGGGGAGATCAAAGCCCCGCCCAAAACCTCGCAGTACGACTGAAAATAGGACATGATAAGAACTGATGCATTTAATATGCAATTATGACTCTAGATAATAACAACACTATAATATTTCATTTCATTAAATATACGATACATGTTTTACTTGAATAAATGCCAAACAAACAAAAAAAAACATCGTTAAACTCGAGTCATCGACACAAAAATCGTATTGCATTAAACTTCAAAATTAATTTATATGCAGCAGTAACTTGTGGTCTGACCTAAAAAAGAGGTTGCAGTTTAAATTTACAGATAACTCACCCTGGCGTCTATCCACGTGACATTGAGGGCTACTGTCCGGTAACATCCGTCCGAGTGGCGACAGTAGCCGTCCGGACACACAGCGCCTCCTGGTGGTAGAATTGAGCGAAGGTTTATGATAGGAAGCACATACACATGTTTTGCCATACATAGAATTTATATTACATGATTAAGACGACCATTTAATATGTTGTTCCTATATGGCGTAAAACAGATAAAATTACAAAGCAAAATGGATGTAATCGGATGTAATATGTTACTTATAACAGCAGTATTTTGGTATATAACTGTGATTTTCGTGGTATGTTATAATCCAATTTATTAAAATAAAACTTTATTGTTTCCCGCCCAGGTTATCACGACTTGACGTTATTTTTACGTCATAAGATACACATAGATGCACAAACTGCTGTATATGTTTGATCATTAAAAGCAGTTTACATTTACACGTACATTACACATTTCTTTGAAATTCTTTTTTTTTTCTTCCAGATTATTCAACAATGTAGATTAATTTAAACGGCAAATTTATTTTATTACTTACACAAATAGTATAGTATAGTATATTTGTATTACCATTTGTCATCAAAATCCAGCAAACTGCCACGAACAAACACTTCGACGTCGTCATCATGTCTCTACGACACATACGAGGCAAATGAAGCTAGGAATAAGAAGCCCGCGCATTCCCGGGTCCCTAATTTTGTTCGCGATACGCATCCGTGCTTCTATGCTCCGTGCTCTGTTCTGCAAACTTACATTAAAGGGATGTTTGTACAATTTGAAAAAACGACAATTATAAACAAGATAGTCATTTATTCAAAACATAGTGTTTTCATTATATATAAACACGCGAAATTACACCCCTGCTGAAGACAATGTCAGCCATATCGTTTTGTTTATGTATTACCATCAATCGAAATCAATAAAGATAATAAAGTGTTTGTAACGAAAAAAGGATATAATTCACATTTAGGCTTGTCCAGTGTTAGCGCGTTAGATTCTGCTGCTCACAAAGGTAACGGTTTCGAATCCAGGCAAATTAAATAAGTATTTGTTTTCCTGCTATACAAATAATATCAAATTATTCAAAATAATGAAAAATAATGTAAGTTTGTTTGTACATACATTAAATTATTTTTTCCTCATATACGAAAAACAAAACACTTTATTTGCGAATATCATTAAAATATCATTCATTCTGATTTACATTGTTGCATGTTAATATTCCATACACATACCAAAACAAACGACGTTATACATTATTGTTAGCGCGATTTGCTTCATAAACTATGCACTACTTGTATGCAATTTTGATAAATTGCAAAAACAGGAGTATTCTGACATTCTAACCTATTTTCATTCAAACACATCAAAATTTAAACATTTTTCGGTATTTGTTACAAATCAGACAATACATTATTTCTCCACCGTCCCAATTCACCAAGATAGATGACATGTTGCCGTGTACAGTTTTTCCGATGTCAAAGCGCCTTTAATAAATTGTGCAAACAAACTATGTCTTAAAACTGGAACAGTGCAATAACTTATTATGTTTGCAGTGTATGTTTCAAAAGGATCGTTAAAATGTTCAAGACAGTTTAATATATTATTTTTCATTGATTTTGACAAATGTGGCTAGAATTTCATATTTCAAGATGGCCGCATTTTAATTTGATCATATTTATTTTTAATTTGTTTTTTTGATAACATTGATAAGGTCACTTGCATGGTAAATACAATACTTCAGGTCAGTTGATACACTAATACAATTTTGATGAATTTTTAAAGTTAAAAAAAAATTGACGGCCGCCATTTTAAAATGGCCGCCATACCCCTTTATGCAAATTTTTGAGAGTGGGTCCATATCTGATATTTTTTCAGTATGCTCTTAGCTAGTATTCTGCAAATGTTCATGCTTTTATCAGAACTTGAACAATTATGTTGAAAATTTGCACAAATCGATTGGACTAATAGGCGGATTATACGTGTAAGTGTACAATTCGTGAAAAAGGCCCTTTAAATCAGGTCAACCCATACATAAGTATGCATGTCGTTGTATGCATTAAAACCACTTTTGAATTGGTGAAATAATATGTTAAACGATCATTATTATGTGTTTAAAAATAAATATAACAAATATACAAGACACTTAATACATTTATGCGTGTATCTGTGTTTTCCATAACAACATCTGAATAGTATAGACGTATTTTTATAACGCTGATAATGATTCAAAAATAATAACCAACAAAATGCTGATTTAATAGGTGTTCAAGATTCCAGAGCACTTCTCAGCATTTCTATCCGGATATCGGATGAACTGGATGAAATTGGAGCTGGGAAATGCAATGTAATGGAGCGGAGAAAAAACGTTTTTGAAGAGAGAGCGTATGCAGACGATAGGAGGAGGTCATGTACTGGATATCGACGTGGACTGTTTTCATTTCGGGAGTCAGTCAGAAGGCACCATCACTCCCGATCTCAATTCTGATATTGATGTGCTAATAAGTGACAACACTAAGAACATCATGACAGACTGGAGAGACTGGGAGGCTGGGATGTGGAACCTTCTGATGCTTCATGACGACATCACTCCACCTCAACAGTACTTGCTACAGGTTATCGAAAGCTACACACCGGAAGCAGCTACCAGCGTTGACGGTGACATGTGTGTAAGGAAAGATTCTGGGCAAGTACTGTTAAGCTAAGAACGATGGAAACAGAAGACAGAGCTGATACTGTCAGAGCGAGGGGAGATAACCGAAATTGGCCCTTCTGTGAGTTATATTTCCAACTAGAATATTGTTAGCGCATTTCGTGTTTGCAAACCTCTTTCTGATATACAACACTGGATAGACAGATGTAGAGGTAGACACTGGCCGCCTGCCAAATTACTGGCAGATGCAAGGGTAGCTCCGTCTCTCCTGGTACCAGCCGGTCATCCGGACAGTGATTACAAACGCGAAGAATGGAGACTGTCTCCGAATATTATAGAACGAATGTTGATGTTTAGTTTAATATGGTACACATTTAATGTTACATGGTTTTAAAACTAATTAAACAATCGTTAATTAATAAAATGGTTGGGGATTTTACAAGTTTTCATTGTAAAACTTTAATGTTCTACACCTTAGAGAGAACACACCCTTCTCTGCGGAAGGAACATACCTCATATCCCTACTTGTACTATGTTTGCAACTATTAAGGAAATTGCTGCGGTTGGGCAACTTCCCTATTTATATTACCGACGGAGTGAACTTGTTCGATGAATTTAGCATTTGCTGATATAGATATTATTAGTTAGTGTAGATTTAGTTTATAAAGGAATTCAAGAAATAAATTAATGGCGGGAAATGCATCTTTTCTGTATTCAGCACTTACCAGGTACTTAAGTCATCACGATATCTCAATAGTTCGGTGTTTATTTGAAGAAAAAAAGAAAATGTTGACTTTGTCAAAACAATTCAAGATCAACTATTAACATCAAAACAAGATAAACATTAAAAAATAACAAGATCTGTGTTTGTGAAACACAATGCCCCCTACTGCGCTTTGAAGCCATATATTTGACCTTTGACCTTGAAGGATGACCTTGACCTTTCACCGCTCAACATGTGCATCTGCATGAGATACACATGCATTCCAAATATCATGTTGCTATTTTCAATATGCAAAAGTTCCCTCGATCATTCGATCTGGGGGCATAAAAATTGAAGTCAATCATGCATATAAACACGATTACACCAATCTTCTGCGCGTGACAGCTTTATCCCGGCAGTGCTGGAATAAAGTTGAGTTTACTCATCGGATGTTTATTCAGACAATGCACGTTAAATGATGGGAGGAAAACTATACTGATACATATGTGTCATATTCATCTGTTAAACATTTGTTATGTATATTATATTAGGATCAGAAGGCCTAAGCAGCCTCTACCATAATGCATATTTAGTGTGTTATGTTGTTGTTGTTTTTCACATGAAAACATAGTTTTGTTTTAAAATGTTATCTTTTCTATGTTCACAATACTAGTAATCAAAATCGCAATACCTTTCCCTCAACAACATTCACTTTCCAGTGTCAGTTACTTTTTCTTAAAATTTTAAAAAGCATATACAATATTTCTCAAAACATGTGTTTACCGTAAATCCACAAAAGCATTAACACAACTATCCTGAAACGACAAGGATGCATTTGTGAAAGTTTTCCCACCGTACTCATCGTGACTGGATGTATCGATTCTCGACTAACCTGTGTATTTTCACGCGGTATATGTCGGGAAGTACTTTTTTCATTTTGCGTACATGCTTCCACTAAACATTTGCAAACAAATCCATTATGTCGCATATGACGTAACATCGTACAATCATTCAGTATGCGCATCATTTATTCACCGAATAGTCCGAGCATTACTACTCACCAAACTGGCGTCTGCTTTGGAGCTTGCGCAATGCTCTGTTAAAGGTAACCATGCATCATCTGAATTCACCGGTTCTTCTACATATATTCAATTGGAACTTCATAAATGTTGTCTGGTCATTGTGTGAGGTCGCGTTCCATAACTCTGACCTGCAATTTAGCAGAATAATGTCCCTTGATTGTACTTCAATAATTCAAGGTAAACGTTCAGCATCTCCATATCATGGTTTCAACTAAAGATATTCAATTACAACTTAACACGTGTGTACACGCATTCATTGTGTGAGGTAACTGACAAAGTCGTATAACTCTTACCAGCGATTAGCAGAATTATGTCTTTTTACGCTTTGAAAATTTGTTTAGTTGAAAGTCCAATACCTACGTTCAACTGTTTCTGCTCCGGGTATTTTATAGAAACTTCGCGTATTTGTTTGGGGTCATTGTGTGAGGTTACTGAACACGTTTCATAAATCTGACTTGCAATTTAGAAATATTATGCCCCTTGTCAAAGTTTGCGGGCAACTACACCATATCTGTATATCTACTACATATAAAGGAATAGCGTAGTATATATGTTTTCAATGTTTTGAAGCAAATTTACTGACCAATACCTATAACTATGAATAGCTTTTTTTATGATTATGCCCCCTTTCGTACTTTAGGTTTACGCGAAATATGTCTTGTAGATTAAGGATAGGCTGAATTAAGTACACATCTCTTCAACTACTACAGATTTCCATTTGAAACTAATTACATGTTTTGGGGGATCATCATTTTAGGTTGCAGATCAAGGCCCATAACTCTAATCTGTTATTAAGCCCTTTGGGTGGAACAACTCCTATATGTAGCTGACATGTAGACCGAGCATGGGGTTCGTGCCATTTGGATCAAGGTAACAAATAAATATACAAAATTGCGTTCAGTAACTTCAGTAAGGAGGGAAAATTGTTCTGAAATATGTGTGTAGGTAGGTTATATGCCTATCTAGGGAGGAATCGGAATTTGGGACAGTGGTGCCATCTTCACTCTTACTAAAAATAGAAAACGAGTTTCCGCAATATAACTTATCAAGTGCAATTTATCAAGTTTTGCTATAGGTGTTGTTATTGATGTTATAACACATGTATAATTAAAACTTCCATCCGTCGATGTATATTATTAAAATGCTTTTGTTCGGAATGACTGCCGATTCTTAAGGGGTGTTGCTGCAGTTTTTGCTGATGTTTTTCCATCTTATAACTTTTGCTCAAAATTTATATTTGAGCAATACATACTAATAATATATGAAAAATGAAATAAAAACATATGGTCACCGGCCTTGTTTTGATTTTATTCGCCATTATATAACATGTTCTTTTTCATTAAAACTGAAAAATCTCTAATTGCATAAAAATGATTAATAACCTATGAAATTAGCAACATGTAGACATTATATAAGCTAATATATATCATATACCATTTTATTAAACCACAAACTACCAAAAAAATGGAGAACACAAGTTAAATTTTAAGAAATTTAATTTTTATAATTTTTATGGCGCCCCAAAAAACGTCAATTTTTACTATTTTAACCACAAAAATGGAATTGAAAAAAGTTCTATCTAATAATCTTATAACTTTTTGCGAAACTGCTCAAATATGTTCATCTACGTATTGTTATCATAAAACAAAAATAAAAAAGGGGGGTCACCGCACTTTTAACAGAGATTTATTTGTTTAACTATCCCTACCGTCTATGTCAAATTTGATAAAATTCAGCAATAAGGCGAAACCCAAGTACCGGTACATAGACTGTTAGAGATATGCTTAACCATTATTGATCGTTTACAATCTTGATTGGGATCATAACAGGTTACAAAAAACACAACACTAATTCAATATGTAATCACAACCATAAGACCATACAGTATCAAACTCAACCTTAATCATCAATAGCAGGGACTTGTTGTCAAATTTCGGCATGTATTGAAGTTTGTGATTAAATGCTTTAAATTGATTAATGTAAACAACAGGACTAAAGAGCTCCAGGAAAAAAACAAGAATGACATAAAAGAAAGAAAAAACAATTAACCGCACCTGGGATCGAACCACTGAGTACCTATTATAAACCTACATGGTCATTAATTTGTGATGATTCTGATAACAAAACTATTGGGTTGTGAGAATAGCATCGGTGGGGCTATAAATATATCCTCGGTTAAATAAACTGCCGCAACACCCCATAAGTTTCTTAGTTTATTGCCCTAATTTATAGTTAATTTGTATGATTTACAATTTGATATGAATTATGCATTTTTATTAGTAAGATTGTATGCACAATGTAAAACATTTAGTTTATTTTCTATCAATTAATGTATTTAATTTATTTTAACTTGTGTGTGCGTGTATTAACTTAAATACCATACTGTACGTATGTAATAGTTTGATTTGATTGGTATCACACAGGGTGAGGAATTTTGAAATTTAACACTCTTTGTTTATTGAAGTTTGATAAAATTTTCCTTATTACCTGTACACTTTCTATGTAATTTCTTTATACAATACTATTTCCTTCTTCCGCCGACTATTTTAGCGAATGCACGTTTTGCGGGTCGCTATCAAAGACTTGTATTGCGGTGTGAAAAAAGCAGTGATGTCACCTCTCTATAAATAGAATGCAAGTTTGAAACAGTATTTGACGCGTATATGACGCCATTTGACAAATATGTTGTTGACGCCATAAGACACAAACGCAAATCGTTTAAACTTTTCTCGCGTATTTTAGTTTATTGAGTGTACCAAATATTACAATAAACAGACTAATTGACGCTTTGAATGATCAGATTTTCCAAGAACACGACGTCGAATATTCCGATTAAATACCCCGAAGCAAGGCATATACTAGTCGAACCGTTCGTTGAAAGGCGGGTGGGTTTATGTGGTGTGGGTCCGCCCATCAAGGTTTTCTCGCCGCTCTAGGGTGTTTTCGTCGTAGCTATCTCATAGTAATGTCTACTTAGATTGTTTGCGACAATGGTTGCAGCGAGAAAAAAGAACGCCGATCGATGTTATCAAACATTTTACATTTGGTAATGCAACATTCACTGGTTTAGCTTATACCAATAATTGAAGCATTCTCTTAGCGGTTTAAATTAAGTAACAGACATATCTGCGAACTACACTCTAGCACCGAACATAATTATGGGTACATTTCCTCATTTCATGTAATGGTCTATATGTTTTGTGCATTCACATAAAGACACAACTGTTAAGTATAATAATTGACCTATATACGCGACACGAGTAACAATGAAAACGCTGAGAGGGTATTCAAGTCGATCATATGAGTCTTGTTCTGAGAAAACTGGGCATAATGCATGTGCGTAAAGTGTCGTCCCAGATACATTGTTACTCGTGTCGCGTATATAGGTCAATTATTATACTTAACAGTTGTGTCTTTATATTTCGCTGCAACCATTGTCGCAAACAATCTAAGTAGACATTACTATGAGATAGCTACGACGAAAACACCTCAGAGCGGCGAGAAAACCTTGATGGGCGGACCCACACCCCATAAACCCACCCGCCTTTCAACGAACGGTTCAACTAGTATATGCCTTGCTTCGGGGTATTTAATCGGAATATTCGACGTCGTGTTCTTGGAAAATCTGATCATTCAAAGCGTCAATTAGTCTGTTTTTTGTAATATTTGGTACACTCAATAAACTAAAATACGCGAGAAAAGTTTAAACGATTTGCTTTTGTGTCTTATGGCGTCAACAACATATTTAATTTTAAGCTTTCCTATGTTTTATACGGCGATGATCATAGAACAGATTTTGTCTTAGGAACCTTGAATTAAAATCAAATCAACAAATAGCTAATTATCAACAAATATCCTTTATTTTTGCGTAAGAACATTTTAGATATGCGAGTTTCTGTATGATTATATTATACACATATATACGTGTTGAAAAATAGACCTATTCAAATTTTAAGTAGTGAAATAATAGGTCAAACAGTTATAAATGACACATAAATAAGAGGGCCGAATAATTAATTACTCACTTTCAAATATAACATTCCTATTATAGTAAGAACATAGGGTTTACGAACATGTATGAATGTCTGTCGAAATGCATTATAATAGACTGCCATGTATGCGGTGTTTCAGCATAACAATTCTGACGGTGATTTTGAGTCCTGATGCGATTTCTCTTCTGATTAAACTTTGATATATTATGCCGAAGAAAACAAATTGGTGAAGATAGTAAAGAAGCGGGTCCGTAGTTCTTGGGTGCTCACCTGAGACCCAGAACCATATAAGACAACGTTCACCACCAACTGGCAGCAATTGTGTATACAGAACAGGAACCAATATATCAATAGACCAAATGTTTGAGGCAAGTTTAATAAAAATCTGACTCGATATATATGCATATTTAAGCGAATCAACTCACAATGTTGATGTGTGGCCTCTGGAGTGTTCGTAAAATAAATATTGACGACGCAAGACAGACGACAAACGACGGACAAAACATTAACAGTGATAATGTATTCATATATTGTTTTATGCAAGCTTTTTTCATTTCGACAGCTTTATTAAATGTTGTCTTTAACATCCGATTTTGATAGTTGGAGAGTCATCTTAAACCAAAAAGTACCAAACAATTCTGTACGGATATTAATATTTGCATAAACATCCAAGTCATAGCAATCGTGTATTTTTATAACTTGCGTGACGTTTACTTTTGTCATCGTCGTTAGTACGCTGCTCTTGCAATATTAAACCAGTGATTAATTAAACTGCAATTGAATCTAACTTTTATTCTCTGTTTTTGCTTTTAAGTTGCATTACAATGGTATGATGTAAAAGTTTACTGACATGTGGTGGAAGGTCCGACTCGACTTTCAGTACAAAAGTTAATTCGTTTTGTGTTTGTTAAGTTGGTAGTTTTTCTTCATGGTTTAGGCAATTGGCAACTTGCCTTAAATAAAAGACTTGTGGTTCTTAACATTTTTTTTTTTTTCCTGATTATACTTATTGAGTTATATTACATCGAAGTAGATTTAGTATATATAACGAGCAACGCAGGTACACCAGTTTTAATTATTTCACACTCAGTCCTAACTACCCGCTTTGAACAAAAGAATATCAAATTAAAATTAAAATTAGAACGTCTTAAGAAAAGGCAATCGGTGTTTCAATTAATACTTTAGTTAGTTGGTATGCCTAAATAAAAACAAGAGTGCCATGATGATCGGTCTCGAAACTCCCCGAAATTCACATTATGCAAAACGCGTTACCAGTATTGCAAATAGTGTATTTCACGCTAAGCAAATGAAGATATAAGATATGAATACACTGCAAATGCATTTCTTTTACTTCATTTCACTTGCTTGAAGGAACACAGCCTTTTTTAAATAAAGTAACATCAACTTGAGAAGTGGAAAAATATATGTAATGAAACTAATTCTAAATAAAAATTGAAACATAATTCCAGTATATTTTAATTAATAATAAGGTCATGACATTCAAATGAGCGTATTGTTGTGTCGCCTAACTAGGGTCAGGGGACATATAGGTGTTACTTCGTCGGCGGCGTCGGCGTCGTCTGCGGCGGCGTCTGCGGCGGCGTCACACTTTTCGAAAAAGGCGCATAACTTTTGTGTCCCTTCTGATATTGCTTTCATATTTGGTATGCATGTGTATCTGGACAACACCTTTCCATGCGCATACATTTTTTTACCCCTGTGACCTTGACCTTGAACTTAGGGTCCGCAATCAGGTTTCGAAATCTGCTACCGCAATTCGAAAAAGGCTCAATACTACTGTGTCCCTTCAGATATTGCTTTTATATTTGCTATGCATGTGTATCGTGACAACACCTTTACATGCGCATACAATTTTTGACCCCTGTGACCTTGATCTTGAGCATGAGGTCAGCGTTCAGGTTTCGAAATCTGCGACCGCGATTCGAAAAAGGCTCATAACTACTGTGTCCCTTCAGATATTGCTTTCATATTTGGTATGCATGTGTATCTTGACAACACCTTTCCATGCGTATAACATTTTTGAGCCCTGTGACCTTGACCTTGAATTTGAGGTCAGCATTCAGGTTTCAAAATCTGCGACCGCGATTCGAAAAAAGGCTCATTATTATTGTGTTCCTTCATATATTGCTTTCATAGTTGGTAGGCATGTGTATCTGGACAACACCTTTCCATGCGCATACATTTGTTGACCCCTGTGGCCTTGACCTTGCACTTGAGGTCAGCGTTCAGGATTGGATATCTGCGACCGCGATTCGCAAAAGGCTCATACCTACTGTGTCCCTTCAGATATTGCTTTCATATTTGGATTTTGGTACGCGTGTGTATCTGGACAACAACTTTCCATGCGCATGACCTTGACCTTATTTTGGACTTAGACTTATTGAAATGGGCCAATTTCTTGGTTAACCCATTACCATCAGGCGACACATCCAACTCGCGGAGTTCTAGTTTAATGTATATTGTGGGTTACGTGAGATCACGTACGTTATCTTAGTCCACTTGTTTTTTATTTAGAGCCTTCCATCTACCTTTTAATTTCAACGCCGATTGTCTTAAAACACAAGTATGTTTCGATAATGACCATGTTTTGGTTCGAAATATAAAGATTTCAAAATGTATGAAATGTTTAAGTCAATATGATTAGGTATTTGTTAATGTGATTGATTCCCATCGCTTTATTAAAACATATAATAAATAGTAATGAGAATCTTTTTTTTATAAATCAACTTCTGTTCAAGCAATTATATCGTTTTCTAAAAACATGTTCATTGAAATGTATCTTCGGAACACTCAACGCTCAGTCGAATATAAACGCTAAGATTGAAACGTGCACAGTGATGTTCATAAGACAACATAACACACAGTATACACACATACGCATTAATTTAATACTGCGATGTCTATGTGTGAGTTATTTTGTCTGTATGAATTTGATTTCCATCACAAAAATTGTTAACTGTGCCAGTAATTTTCTCTGAAATGCTTCATATTTTGATCGCATGATTCCTTCTACTATATTCATTCGTTATAATCAATTAGTTGTTGTAAATATATATCATGGAACATCCGCATCAGTCAAGGGGTTGTCCTCTTTTGTTCTTGATGACAACAAACACTTTGTAGCGTTATTTATACTCTTAATGCATCATGCAACTACACCATCAAGTGAAACAAGCGGACGCGTATACAGTAATTGCACAATAAATAAACACTCATGCAAGAATCGCAGCAATACATGTATATCATATCAATTAAACACTGTCTTACTGATATAGTTAAAAAATAGGAATTGAACTATAAGAAAACAAAACACGTATTCAATAGTCACAGCAATCTATCATATAAATCATACGATGTTTTACTAACGTAGTTAAAATATAAGAAAACAAATCAGTCGTTCAACGGTCACAGCAATATATCATATCGTCATACACTGTTATACTGGCGTTGTTTAAATATAAGAATTTAAATGGATAAACTGAACACCCCGTGTCATTGTTCAGCAATCCACATCCCGGGGACTGACGTCCTTGTACTCATACATCTGCTCGTGTACCCACTGATAATATCCATGCTGTATCTTGTAGACGCGAGTGCTGCCGATCGGGTATCTTTCTGTTGTTGGTGGAAGGCTGCAAAAGCAACACATTTCAAGAAATAACACAATTGAACTTTTTATTTACGGCAACAATTAAGCGTAAATATTACACTCACACATTTAACGTTGGCTTGTTGTTTTAATTTGAATGTTTCCTAGAGATTATCGTAAGGACAGAAGTTTTAAACGTATAAACGTTGAGAAGCATTGCCTGATGCGCAAATTACTTTGCTTACCCGGCATGATAGCAGAGAAAGTTCATCTTCTCTACACAGGAAGCGGCCAACCACTTGTAGGCCAGAGACTCGGACATGTACACGCAGTTCCGGGAACCCTCCTCCGAGGTCCCAGTACCGGAAGTGGTGTCCCAGTTCGTGTAGTTGAGCGCCTTCTTGTCGCTCATCCTCTTCCAGTCCTTGGGGTTCAGCAGATCCGTGATGTCCAGCCAGAACTTACCCGGGAAGATGGTATCTGGCAAAAGAAAAGGTCTTTAGTGTCATAAAGAAGAGCCTTTCGCAATATCGGACGTAGATTTTGAATTATAACCCTTTAAAAAATCTCAATCTGGTACCAATGTATATTATATATCTTGTCGCTTATAATTGAGTAACCTTTGTCGACAATGCATATGTGTTTCAACTCTACCTTTCATTCTGCGAAGAGCGCCCTCTGCCGCTGCCGCCATGGACTGTGACACGGGTGACAAAAGAGCTCCTCCCAATACACCGCAGTACGACTTGTGCAGTAATTATAATACACGTGATCAGAATTATTCTTGGCATTCCCGACTTATCATTTAAATACGATTTTTTTGTATATTATGTAGAGAAACAACTTGTATAGACTGTTACACTTACTGCAGATGTGATTTTATAAAGAGTTTGTATGCTGCCGACCCGAAATAGCTGACACAAGTAATTTTCGGTAGATTACATAATAGTGTTAGTTTTTGGAGCCGAATGACCACCGAAAATAATTCAGTGCACTTTGAAAGTGCACTATTTATAATGAAATGTAAAAATAATTCCATTGAAAATTATTTCGCGTTAAAGAAAATGCATTTAATTCATTTTTTTTCTGGGGCCACCCAGCTTACGCGTGTACAAATGAGTTAATAAATAAGTGTCTTACCCTGGCATCTATCCACGTGACATTTAGGGCCACTGTACGGTAACATCCGTCCGAGTGACGACAGAAACCGTCCGGACACACAGCGCCACCTGTCAGTTGTAAAAATAAAATGTCACACTAGAACATGATATCAAACATAAGGCTCCCGACACTTTAGTTGGAGATAACATCTTTTGGACATCCAACTCACCTTTATTTTTGGCAACTGTGCAATAGTCTATAAAATCCATTATAATACATACTCCAACACATACTCTACAATACAAATTACAAAATACCTAACCACTTTAACTGGTGTCACCGACTTGATACTTGGTACGGTAATTGCAAAGCAAATACAAAGAACCAGGGGTTTAACACCGGTTTTAAAGTTTTGCGAAACTAACGCATGGCCCAAAGTTTATAAATACACGCACTTATACAATAATAAGCATTAAATTCATTGATAATGTTAACCCTTAATTCTGTTCTGTCTTATTATACAACCTCGTACTGTAAATGTCTGCATGTTTACACAGCCAATAAAAATATCGGTATCTGCATATATACAGTATGTTTGACAAAGTCTTAAATCTAACGATTTAAGTGAAAAACATTTAAATACACGTTCTTACCGTTTGTGATATAAAGGATCCAGAAAAAGACCAGAAACAAAGTCCCGGCTGTAGTCATTATGCTTTAGTCCAGTGTTCTTGCTGACAAACACCGCGGGTATTGTAGGCAGTCGCAGTCGCAGTTCCCAGACCAGTAACGTCTGCGAAACAGTTTTGTGGATAACATCTGTTTTAGTCATTGTTTGCAGATTTGTATTAAAGGTGCAGTGACGTTTCAAATATATGCATGTGAAGTTGTGTGTTTGATTACATGATTGAATACTCGAGTGATTGAGCGACTGACCGAAATAGTATATGTTTAATTGATATAGATACTATAGATTAGATAGTATATGTAGAAGTCTTCTTTGATACATACCTTGCCATATTTTCTGTGCGTGCATACTGTTACTTAATTTAAACTTCATAATTCGAAACAAACCTCTTGTATAAGTATACTTACATGTAAACGTGCCGTATTTCCCCTTTAAGATAACGTATATATATATATACACAGTCGATTGGTGTATAACGGATAGTTAAGGACTTCGAGTCTCGTTTCATCGTTTACATCATGCATTCAGTAATTCAATCATTAAACCTCGAAAGACAAATGTCTTTGCTATTGAAACATGCCGGCGGTTTTAAATTTCCGACAAATATTATTTGTTTTCAGCGCGATTTTCATGGTACACTGATTCAGCCATTACCGGATCGCTTAGGTCTTTATCGGATTACATGTGTATCGTGTTATTTCTTGACATTTGACCAAGCATTTGTAAATAATATTGCAATATATGTACATTTCCAGAAAGGCAATTCATTTCTGCGTTCAATAAGACCAAATTCATGAAAATCGCTACACAATTGATGAAGCAATGGCTGTTCAAAGCAATGCACCCTATATTCGGGTCATTCTGAGTTGAATACCTTGTTATATATATAGATTTGATAGTGAAAAATATGTTTTCAGAGAAATCGATTTTTCGTTATAATTTGATTATTTTTAATTAAAAATGATGTTTTTACTAATTAATATCATAGCCACACGCTTACCACATGTTTATTAGACAACTTCAATTGAGTTTATATTTATTTTGAGACAATCCCCACATTCCTAAATATGGGTCACCACATGTCCGTTATTCACTAAATCACGAGTTGCAGCTTTCATGCTTATTTTATATGGTACGCATCAATTTGGTTTTTGAGCATTCTTACTTTTGTAAAGGACACATAATATTCAAATATTACATCAATGGACATTATGTTTACCAAACAAAATCTGCAAAATTCAAGAAACAATACGTCTGCACTTTTCCTGTTGTCACAAAAACGGTGCGTACATAACGTGACCTTGTTTTGCTTTCGAAAAAGAGACAGTTGTAAATATTGACACACGTCAACAAAAACATGAATCGACATAACAATGATAGGCTTTTTGTATTCAATTCATAGAAAACTATAAATCTTAACATAAATAAAAGTATTTTGCAAAAAACGTTTAACCTATCCGTTACTCACTAAAATCCGCTATGCACCAATCGACTGTATATTGTGTGTGTGTGTGCTATATACTACATAACAGTGATACGACATTTACAATTAGGTTGGCCGCTTCTTTGCGTTGTATTTTGTGTATGTTTGTCGTTAGTGTAGTAAATAAAAAGTTGTTAACCACGTGTCTAATGCCTCTTTAAACATTCTATCTAAATGCTGTATTTGTGTTATTTCTAGTGCTTTACACACATTAAAAAATGCATTCAAATATGAATGAGTCAAATTGGTTCATTCAAGATATTCGAGTTCTTGGTGATCGCTTGTGCCTTTTTCCCACGGCCGACCGAAATTAAACGCAATTATTTCAAAAACAACTTGACATAATCATAAAACAGTACATTTCGCGTACACAATGCAGGCGTAATGCAACACCAGATGAATTGCCAGGAGAGAACGCGCCTCAAACAGTTTAGCGGGATAAAATCTTACACAAACTTTAACCACCATGTGATCTTGCTCCACTTGACAGTTTGGTTTAGTCTAAAAAAGTATTTTTTTAAGCTCAGTTCATGCATAACATGACAATATGAGCAATCGTAGTTACGTCAATTTATAGAATACGCATTTTTTAAATGTGTATCGCATCACTCAAAATGTATTCATTCTTGAGTGATGAAACTTTAAAAAGAAATAAAACTATTTATTATTTATATCTATTTATGTGTGTGTTTGTGTTTGCAACATTCTACACTAATTATATTTGTTACAAAAGTTGTTTGTCTGTCCATTTTACTTTAATTATTATTATTTTGTCATTCGAATGTGTAATGTCTGAATATATTATTTAACAAATACTGATCACAATCAGATCACACTTCTCTTTTTTTTCGCGGAGAAACACATAATTTATATTAGGTTCTGTTGAACGGGTTTTGTGTTCAGAATTCTGTGGGAAATACATACTGAAATTCAGCAGGAGACATAAATGTCAAGTCTGATAAGAACACTCGCTGCTGAGCTGAATAAGTTATTGCACTGTTCCAGTTTTAAGACATAGTTTGTTTGCACAATTTATTAAAGGCGCGATGACATCGGAAAAACTGTACACGGCAACATGTCATCTATCTTGGTGAATTGGGACGGTGGAGAAATAATGTATTGTCTGATTTGTAACAAATACCGAAAAATGTTTAAATTTTGATGTGTTTGAATGAAAATAGGTTAGAATGTCAGAATACTCCTGTTTTTGCAATCAATCAAAATTGCATACAAGTAGTGCATAGTTTATGCAGCAAAAACAATAATGTATAACGTCGTTTGTTTTGGTATGTGTACGGAATATTAACATGCAACAATGTAAATCAGAATGAATGATATTTTAATGATATTTGCAAATAAAGTGTTTTGTTTTTCGTATATTAGGAAAAAATAATTTAATGTATGTACAAACAAACTTACATTATTTTTCATTATTTTGAATAATTTGATATTATTTGTATAGCAGGAAAAAAAATACTTATTTAATTTGCCTGGATTCGAAACCGTTACCTTTGTGAGCAGCAGAATCTAACGCGCTAACACTGGACAAGCCTAAATGTGAATTATATACGTATTTCGTTACAAACACTTTATTATCTTTATTGATTTCGATTTATGGTAATACATAAACAAAACGATATGGCTGACATTGTCTTCAGCAGGGGTGTAATTTCGCGTGTTTATATAAAATGAAAACACTATGTTTTGAATAAATGACTATCTTGTTTATAATTGTCGTTTTTTCAAATTGTACACACATCCCTTTAATGTAAGTTTGCAGAACAGAGCACGGAGCATAGAAGCACGGATGCGTATCGCGAACAAAATTAGGGACCCGGGCATGCGCGGGCTTCTTATTCCTAGCTTCATTTGCCTCGTATGTGTCGTAGAGACATGATGACGACGTCGAAGTGTTTGTTCGTGGCAGTTTGCTGGATTTTGATGACAAATGGTAATACGAATATACTATACTATATTATTTTTGTAAGTAATAAAATATTTTTGCTGTTTAAATTAATCGACATTGTTGAATAATCTGGAAGAAAAAAAATAGAATTTCAAAGAAATGTGTAATATACGTGTAAATGTTAAATGCTTTTAATGATCAACATATACAGCAGTATGTGCATCTATGTGTATCTGATGACGTTAAAATAACGTCAAGTCGTGATTACTTGGGCGGGAAACAGTGTTATTTAAATAAATAGGATTATAACAAACCACGAAACATCACAGTTATATACCTAAATACTGCTGTTATAAGTAACATATTACATCCAATTGCATCCATTTGGTTTTGTAATTTTATCTGTATAAGCCACATAGGAATAACATATTAAATGGTCGTCTTAATCATGTAATAGAAATTCTATGTATGGCAGTACATGTGTATGTGCTTTCTATCATAAACCTTCGCTCAAATCTACCATCAGGAGGCGCTGTGTGTCCGGACGGCTACTGTCGCCACTCGGACGGATGTTACCGGACAGTGGCCCTCAATGTCACGTGGATAGACGCTAGGGTAAGTTATATGTCAATTTAAATTGCAGCCTTATTTTTTAGGTCAGACCACAAGTTACTGCTGCATATACATTAATTTTGAAGTTTAATGCAATTCTATTGTTGTGTTGATGACTCGAGTTTAACGATGATTTTTTGTTTGGCATTTATTTAAATAAACATGTATCGTATATTTAATGAAATGACATATTTTATTTTTGTTATAACTGGAGTCATAATTGCATATTAAATGCACCAGTTCTTATCATGTCCTATTTTCAGTCGTACTGCGGGGTGTTGGGCGGGGCTTTGATCTCCCCCGTGTCTCAGTCCATGGCAGCTGCGGCAGAGGGCGCTCTCCGTAGAATGAAAGGTTTGGTGGATACATATTTGCCGAAACAATCCATGGTCAGCAGTTGGATATAAATTATAAGTATATATGGGATAAATTATACTCCACACGCAATATCAAGAGAAATATTGTTGTCAAAAGCCGCTAGTCTTATATGTAAGACAACTTATTAAATGTCTATCAAATATAATGATATATACACAGCTAAACATAATTATGAAAAGGTTAATGCAAATAATTCTTATATGAATTATGCAGTATATCGCTTGATATGAAATGCGTTTAACTATAAATAAGCTATTTTAATCGATGATAACTTCATAACCTCTATCTGCATAAATATCACAAATCCGCAGATTATGCAATTGACCTTCTTCAAATCGGAGATAATACTGTCCTCTCTTGCCAGGTACCATCTTCCCGGGCAAGTTCTGGATTGACATCACGGATCTGTTAAACCCCAAGGACTGGAAGAGGATGAGCGACAAGAAGGCGCTCAACTTCACGAATTGGGACACCACTTCCGGTACTGGGACCTCGGAGGAGGGAGCCCGGAACTGCGTGTACATGTCCGAGTCTCTGGACTACAGATGGGTGGCTGCTTCCTGTATTGAGACGATAAATTTCCTCTGCTTCCATGCCGGGTAAGACACGTAAGTAAGTTTTACTTCGAGAAATAATTGCTTTTAAATTAATACATCATTAACTAGATAACATTGAATTCATGTTGTTGTTTCTGTTGTGTACATACAATACACATTTAAACCATTTATCTTAGCCTGCCATAGTTTTTAACTTATTTATTTAAGCTCGATTGTATCAAAAGCATAAGGATTATTTAAAGCGCTCTCGAGTCAGTTTCCTATGACTAAAGAACGCACCCGCTGTGGGGATCGAACCCGTGGCCTCACGATCGCTAGGCGGACACCTGATTTGACACATTAGGATATGTGATTTTAAATATTTTGCAACATTTTGAGGCAGTGAGAATTGCATTTTCAGACTGCCACCAACCACAGAACGATATGTGGTTGGTACCACGCGGGTCTATAAGAACTATTATGGATGGACCAACGAAAACATGTACGAACATCGGGACATCAGTCCACCAGACGTGGACTGCTGAGGAATTTCACTGCAAATTTTTCTCCATCGACTCGTAATAATTAGTTTATTGTTTTTGTTTTTGATAGCAATATGCAACCTATACTCAAGCTTAGCAGATTTATGAGGTTTGTCAAGCCGTACAAATATTTGCATAACTACTTGTCAGAAAACTTATTGTTGTATGCATTTCGCATTTACTTAACGAGTAATACATGATCTGTTGGGAAATGAATTTTGATAGCATGGTCAATATGTATTTTGTAATACAGTTTTTGAAGTCCATAAACATTTAAATTTTGATTGCAGATAAATAACATGCTTTTAGTGTTCTCTCTACATGATGATTACTAAATAATAAAATAAAAACATATTATTTTAAAATATCGTATTGCTTGTCATTCCAAATCATTAATTACTCACTATTAAAAAGTATTACATTCATGTTATAGTTGAATTACGTAATAGTATCTACTTTGCCATACGTTTGTCATAAAAATGGTAAAGCTCCAGTATAAATAATGAAACTATTATATAACGACGAAAAAGGAACAGAGTTGTTTGTAATTAAAATATTTTTTCTAACCTTTTCTACATCTAGTCCCCCATTTAAACGTATCAAAACATTTCGATACATAGTACACACCAACATCCGGTTACATAGAAATATATTTACTGCCGGTTTATTTATTCTTTGAGTGCATTATTAATTTTCATACGTATAGTTACTTAAGGCAAATCTTCGAAAGAAGGATATTTCTTTAAGACGGTGCTGTTATTTAAGAAGTGCCCGTGATATATCTTAAAATATTGCAATTTTAAATTTTATGTTAGAATTTCTGTCAAATATTATAACATGATACCTGACTGACATCTTTGACGGTGATTCAATCCACTAATCCACATAATAACAATAAGGATTGCCTTATGTTTAACTCTCAATTCAATTCAGCAGAACACATTCAACGGTTACCTGCTATCTACACATCGTATTCAACAGCCTGTTAGCATCTTATATACAATTTGGGTTGCCTACTTTAGGTTGATTCCAGTCCGGTTGCTAATGGTGTTGGTTTCGTAGATTACGATCACATTGATGACAAAACCTTATTAGGATATGAAAAATATAAAATGGATCGTTTAAACAGAAATACTACAGTTAGAATGTAACCTGATCACGATCATTTCAAGTTGGTCGGGTTCGTTATTATAACAAAACAACGCAATCGAATTACAAATGACGATAGATTGAATGAATGTATTCACACCACGCCGATATTCGGGACAAGCTATTGATTGTTTACAACTATTGTTGAGCCTGCACAATTTAGAAATAATACTCATGAGAATGTGTAAACAGCAGATAACTCGTAATACAACAGCAGATAACTCGGAATAGAAGCACGACGTTCTTATTAATGGCTATGCAACAATTACCATAATCGCAACACAGAACTTCTTGGTAAATTAAGTGTAGACTTCACAACAACAAAAAAATGGCCTCGAAGTGTTATGTTACAAATAACAATGNAAAAAAAAAAGCGGGTGGGGGGGGGGGGGGGGCTACAATTAGTAATGCATAGTTTATTACGAGAATTCTTCAATTAAGAACCCGCGTACAGTCTCCTCCCTTAATAATGTATAGTTTATTACGAGAATACTTTATTTAAGAAACCGCGTAAAGTCTCCTCCCTTAGTAATGTATAGTTTATAACGAGAATTCTTCAATTAAGAAACCGCGTATAGTCTCCTCCCTTAGTAATGTATAGTTTATAACGAGAATTCTTCAATTAAGAAAGCGCGTATAGTTTCCTCCCTTAGTAATGTATAGTTTATAACGAGAATTCTTCAATTAAGAAAGCGCGTATAGTCTCCTCCCTAATCATAACCTTCTTAATACCAACGAAATCTCTTTATAAACTCTAACCTATTTACGATTACCTAAATGACAAATTTCCGACAATCCGTCACATATTCAGACAAGAAATGTTAGTCCTTTCAAAAAAACATTCTGCGTTAATATTAGGTTTTCCTAAATATACAAATACAGGATACAAATCTAATCCCCGATATTTGCCCTCTAGCTATCATGATTATGGAACACCAGATTTTTTGGTACCATAACACATCAATTGTCAAGTGATGCTAGGCATTTAATAGCATTTATAGACGTACTATTCGGCGAATTGCAAAAGTAAAAAAAGGGTAAAGTTCAGCCGCACCAGTTGGAATCAAACCGTATTGTAGCAAGAGGTCCCTTATTTATTACAGGAAACTATTTTAGAAACAGTGCGACCCAGCACCAAAGCACCACCACACACATATACCCAACGAAGACAAAAAAAATATTAAAACTTCATGAGCCACACTTTTCAATCTCACCATGTATTACTTTAAGAAACGTGTTTAACTTAAGAAGTTATTATAAAGGTGCGATTATAAATGAGTCTTAATAAATTGAACAGCACGACCACAATCTAACTATCAATATAAACATACATAAATCAAATGAGTTTGTATCAACACAGCCGCTCGCTTTTTATATAAAGACGCTCTCTTCTGGGAGCTTTTTCTAACATTAATTCGCCGTTTCAAATGCATTACTTTTTGTACACAACAATGAAGGAAAATATAAAGTTGAACCAATTTGCTACTATATTGTTTCCCTATTTATTTGAAACAATAGCACCCAGATACCATTTATAATTTATCGTTTCTAAAATAATGTAAGACAAACGTTGGTACAAGGAGTACGTGATTTGTTAATAATGCGTCTCTCTTTCTATTTCGTGATTCGCCTCTATTCCATTGGCCCAATAAAGTGGCATTATAATATTGTTATTTGTTCCAGTGACAAAAACATCATCGTTCTTGTAACAAACACTCATTACAATCGTTCGTAAATACATAAAACAGTTTGTGTATGCTTGTATTCTCTAAATCATCTGATTTTGCGAAATGTCATTGGCAGGCAGTGTTAACATAATAACGGACAAAAAAATGCACGTTGTAGACAGCTTTGTACATACATAACCATCCGTTGTGTTAACATACTAAACCGTTTATTGTTAGAGACGACGGAATTATTTCAAATGCTTCCGTCGTTTTCTTAAAACTTGCTTGTAACAAGCGATAAGGTTAGAAAGGTATTTCTCCTGTTAAACTGTGTTCAGTTGTAATGATATATTAACACGTTTTATTAATAACGGTTCGGCGCTAGTCTGTTGACAAAAAGTACCCAGGCTCGAATCCCGGTGAGAGTAACGTCATTTTGTTCTAGTTAAATCTGGTTTAATCTTAATCATATAAGATTATATGCGTTAATCTGGTGAGTTAACACATTTAATAGTTAAGAAATAATCGACGGGTAACCGTTGGTTATTGCGGTAATAACCAACGGTACGAAACGACATACCCGTCGATTATTTCGATTCTACGACAATTCCACACGAAAAAATGTTTTACTGTACGGCACTGTTTTTTGTCGAGTAGCAACATGTACACAAAAATTCACGTGACACATTTTTTTCTCACGACTAAACACAGCTTAAATGTGCTTTTTCTTCTTGTAAAAACTTATTTTATATAAAGAACAATTGAATTAACTTTGCTTCCAGTGTGTTAGTTCGGTTATAAGTACTTTAAGAAGTAAAGAAACAAGATTGTGTAAGTTATTCGGTTGAATGTATTCACGCGGTGTGCGAGGGAAACAACCGTTGGTATATCGGGGTAATAACCCACGGTAAGCTCCCTTCTCATTCTAATGTGCATGCGTGTGCGACTGTGGTAGAATTTAACATCAAATCTGTGAACAAGTCCCTTTATGTCAATCCTCGTGCACACATGTTGACCCTTTTCTAGAATAATCGTGCTCGTGTATTTCGACTTTATCAATTTGAAACATCATCTTGAATGTTTACTGTATCGGCTATGTTGATAAATACGCCCTTCACCATATAAATAATTGAAATCCATGTTTTCATTTCTAACACAAATATGTACATATGAATGACTTATGTTTAGATTAGAATATGAATACAACATCGAAATCATACATATGGCGTTTGGCCATATAACTGATGTTACGTATAGTTGGCGGAAAGGCTCATTTTGCATTACATGCTTGAGACAGACGGATTGAGGTCATGTTTGATACAAAAAAAGGCTTTAAAAAGTATGCATGCATTTTAGCACAATAATGTAATTTAATAATTTACAAGGCCCTACAAGGTAATTATAAGTATATACACCTACCATCGGCGTTTATTTTAAATACACGCATTGTTTTGCAATTGCAACGTCTGTTTCATTTTATTTTATTTTGTACAACTATCAGCATGCATATACTTTTAAAGGATAACATCGATATTGCTTTCAAATTTTTAAACGCTAGAATTGTTTGACATTATTTAAAAAAAATATCTTACCTTGTTTACTCAAATATTTATGAAAAACAGTAAAAAATATTCGGAGAGTCCGGTATTGACAGAGTCTACTTATAATGCTGGATTTAAAAGGCGTTTCAGTGTTAATAGGTTATTGTAATCGATGATGAATTGCATAATCTTTATCTGCATAAATATCACAAACCCTCAGATTATGCCATTGACCTTCTTCTGTGGAGATACCAATATCCTCTCTTGCCAGGTACCATCTTCCCGAGCAAGTTCTGGCTCGACATCACGGATCTTTTGAATTCAAAGGACTGGAAGTAAATGAGCGACAAAAGGCGCTCAACTTCACGAATTGGGACACCACTTCCGGTACTGGGACCTCTGAGGAGGGAGCCCGAAATTGCGTGTACATGTCCGAGTCTCTGGACTACAGATGGGTGGCTGCTTCCTGTATTGAGACGATAAATTTCCTCTGCTACCATGCCGGGTAAGCAACGTAAGTAAGTTTGATTTCCTTTGAGAAATAATTGTTTTAAATTAATGAATTATTTAGTAGATACCATTGAATGTCATGTTGTTGTTTCAGCTTTGTATATACAATACAAATTATACAATTTTTGTCTTAGTCTGACTTGATAAATTATGATATGTGTGTTTAAATATTGTGAAATATTTTGAGGCAGTTGAAATTGTGTTTTCAGACTTCCACCAACCACAGAACGGTATGTGGCTGGTACCACGCGGGTCTATAACAGGCGCCATGGATGGACCAACGAAGACATGTACGAATATAGGGACATCAGTCCAGCAGATGTGGACTGCTAAGGAATTATACTGCCAATGTTTCTCCATTGACTCTAAATAATGACTTATTGTTTTGTTTTGGAGAGCAATATGCAACAAATACTCAGTTCTTTATCTTGTTGTGTGCTTGTATGAATGTTTGAATGTTTCGAAGTTTTTATTTTGGCTGCTTCGATGTTTGTACATTATTTAGTCGTGTTATGTCGTTAAGTTAATTTAAAAACACTTAACCTGGGCAAGCATAGCCGATTTATGAGGTTTGTCAGTACTTAGTACACATATCTCTGCCAGTTACTGACCACTGCCGTCTTGCACCATCAGAGGGGGGAGCCTGGAGAAATATGTTCATAATTTCTTTAAAGAACACTTATTGTTGTATGTATTTCACATGTAATGCAGGATACTAACATGATCTGTTGTGAGAGGCATTTAGAGAGCATTGTCGATATGTGTTTGTTTTGTAATATAGTCCATAAACATTTTCAAATTTGTATGACCGATGAATACCGTGCTTTCAGTGTACTGTATTCGCTTCATTATGCTTTATAAATAATACATAAATATATATTATTGCAATGTATGATCTGACTTGTAATTACATTTTTGTTTTTGATAGTTGAAACGGAAAAAACGACAACTTCTCATCAATTGGCCAGATCACATTATAAATTACTCACTATGAAATATTTCATTCATATAATTGTTAAATGATAACATAGTATCTACTTTGTCATGAGTGTTTCAAAACATAGAGTTTAATTTCAATAACCAAACTATTATTAAGTGATATAAAATATAATTAAGAGTTGTAAAATAATTGTTTCCTCTTAGTTACTCCGTCTTCTCCAACATTTAAAACATTTCGATTGATGAGACACACCAACATCCGGTTTTCTGCTCATGCGCTTTACACGGTTTACCTAGAAATCAAGTTATTGCCGGATTATGTAATCTTTGAGTCCATTATATCCGTTTTCATCCATGTTGTTACTAGATACATTATGTAGAAATTTGGATGCTTCTTTATGAAAATGCTATAATTACATATGTGCCCGTCATATATTTTATCCATATTGAAACTATAAATAGAATGTATGGATTTTTGTCGACTTTCATAACATTATACGTGACTGACACATTTGACGGTGACACATGCGGGTGAATATTAGAAAAAGACCTTTACTATATTATGCCGAAAAATCAAACTCTTGAAGTCTGTGTACAAGATCGTGTACAAGAACTTATCATATTAACAGATTGGAAACGACGATAACATAAAAATGTGCATGCATTTCGATGGAGGCCATAATTACAATGTGGGTGCCTTATGATGGACTTCCTATCCAACTAACAGAAACACATTCCGCGGTTACCTGCTATCTATACATCGTATTCAACAGCCTATTAGCATCTTATATACAATTTAGGTTGACTCACTTAGGTTGAGGACGACGGACCGGTGGCAAATGGTGTTGATTCCGTATAAAAAAAAATGCACAAATAAATATAAGAGAGAAATTCTTGTAAACCTAAACTAGTCGTTTTCAAGGCATGTAACCAATTGCCTAAACAATATAGAACAAAACAGCCAATACTAACGTTGAACATAAAAAACTATCATTAAAAAACTTTGGTCACGCATAGAAACGGCAATTGCACAGAAGTGGGTGTTTTAATCGGGAGATGATTGAATCAATCGCTTCACACACTGAGTTCCTGAGGGGAATTCAGTGTCTTTGTAAAAATGAAAGAAAAAACAACAAACAGGCTAAAACTAAGCGGAATAAATTAAAAGTTCAGGACCACTATATGATTTTACATATCAAATATCAAACCACTGGACCTTGAGGTTTCAGAGGACTATTTTTATTATACCATTTAAATATTTTTATGACTATGAGGCATGGCCAGTTTCGAAAGCAAAGACCTACTTGGAACAATTTGTCAAGAGAACACTGAACAATGAACGAACTAGATATAAACGGTTTGCGATTTTAGAGCTTAAACAAAACTATTAAATAATATATTCTATGAATCATTTAGCGTAGCCACTTTCGATCTCTGGAACGTAGCATTAACAATCAACATTGATATACCCAATACGATGGTTCATACCAAATCTAAATCATCTGGGCCTTGAATTTTACTAGAAAGTATTTCACTTTTAAATCGTGTTTTCTTCTTTTGAATTGAGGGAAATGTCTTTAACAACTTTAAAAAGAGGTCTTCCAATGATCGTTTCTATGATGTGTCGTTAAAAACCACCAAATGGTATGTCAATTATATACCTTGGGACTTTGCAGATACTATTATGAGCAGACATATTCGTTAAAACAGTGTGTGCAATTGCCGGGAATACTTACATCGTTTTCTCATTTGTAGAGCAGGAATAAGATTTGCTCCACGAGGGAAACAGCTTCCCATCCATAGTACGGACTTATACGCGCAGTTCCGGGAGCCTTTCTCTGGGGTACGAGTACCGGAAGAGGTATTCCCATTGAAGAAGTTGATGTTGCTCATCCTCTTCAAGTTGTTATGTCCAGCCAGAATTCAATTGGGAAGATTGTGTCTGGCAAAATGTATTTTCTTCAAGCGACAGTAAAATTCAATATGAGTAATTTTACTACCTGCAGCATATCGCTTTTTCGAACCGCGCACGGATGAATGTGATCAATTGCGGGCTATGAGACCGGTTCAATACCCTAAATGTCACGTGGTTAGACGCCAGGGTGCGGACATTACATACGTCTTGCCTAGCATTTACGTGTAATGTGCTCCGTCTGTATTTAATGTAGTTCTTGTACTGGATGACACCTATATTGATTATGAACAAATGTTTAAAAACAAACTTGAAAACATACTTAAAACTGTAATCATGAAAAGGGAATGGTAAAATGTGCAATAAATCAACCATACTTTGCTCCGTTTTTTATATTTATTATTAGCATCATGTATAATATGTTCCTTCTTAGAAGCGACTATCGTTCATTACAGATAATGTCAGAATGTGCCTTCTCCGTCCCACAAACAGTATAAGGTTAGGACAATGCAGAAATTTAAAACGTTATTTAAAACATATTGATCTTGACAAACAATACAATTTATGTTTAAAAAGAGAATCGGCATTTAAATTTAGTATTGAAGGGACCTGCACTAAGTAATATACACGAGCACCACGGTAAATGGCAACGTGTCGTCTCGGACCCCAAATTAGCATCTTCATGTTATATTTTACTTATGGCAAAGGTGCACTCATGCTACACAAATAGAGCAGTGTCATGACAAGTATTCAATACCATTTCCATGAATTTCGACACAAGATTTGATCGAAAACTAGAGAACATCTACTGGAGAATTTGTGCGGACTGCACAGGCTAATCTGGGACGCCCCTTGTCGCACATGCATTATGCCCAGTTTTCTCAGAACAAGACTCATATGATCGACTTGAATACCCTCTCAGCGTTTTCATTGTTACTCGTGTCGCGTATATAGGTCAATTATTATACTTAACAGTTGTGTCTTTATGTGAATGCACAAAACATATAGACCATTACATGAAATGAGGAAATGTACCCATAATTATGTTCGGTGCTAGAGTGTAGTTCGCAGATATGTCTGTTACTTAATTTAAACCGCTAAGAGAATGCTTCAATTATTGGTATAAGCTAAACCAGTGAATGTTGCATTACCAAATGTAAAATGTTTGATAACATCGATCGGCGTTCTTTTTTCTCGCTGCAACCATTGTCGCAAACAATCTAAGTAGACATTACTATGAGATAGCTACGACGAAAACACCCTAGAGCGGCGAGAAAACCTTGATGGGCGGACCCACACCACATAAACCCACCCGCCTTTCAACGAACGGTTCGACTAGTATATGCCTTGCTTCGGGGTATTTAATCGGAATATTCGACGTCGTGTTCTTGGAAAATCTGATCATTCAAAGCGTCAATTAGTCTGTTTATTGTAATATTTTGTACACTCAATAAACTAAAATTCGCGAGAAAAGTTTAAACGATTTGCGTTTGTGTCTTATGGCGTCAACAACATATTTGTCAAATGGCGTCATAAACGCGTCAAATATTGTTTCAAACTTGCATTCTATTTATAGAGAGGTGACATCACTGCTTTTTTCACACCGCAATATAAGTCTTTGATAGCGACCCGCAAAGTTTGGCGAAACGTGCATTCGCTAAAATAGTCTGCGGAAGAAGGAAATAGTATTGTATAAAGAAATAACATAGAAAGTGTACAGGTTATAAGGAAAATTTTATCAAACTTCAATAAACAAAGAGTGTTAAATTTCAATATTCCTCACCCCGTGTGATACCAATCAAATCAAAATATTACATATAACGTACAGTATGGTATTTAATAAATTAAATACATTAATTATAGAAAATAAACTAAATGTTTTACATTGTGCATACAATCTTACTAATAAATATGCATAGTTCATATCAAATTGTAAATCATACAAATTAACTATAAATTAAGGCAATAAACTAAGAAACTTTAAAATCGGCAGTCCGAACAAAAGCATTTTAATAATATACATCGACGGATGGAAGTTTTAATTATACATGTGTTATAACATCAATAACAACACCTATAGCAAAACTTGATAAATTGCACTTGATAAGTTATATTGCGGAAACTCGTTTTCTATTTTTAGTAAGAGTGAAGATGGCACCACTGTCCCAAATTCCGATTCCTCCCTAGATAGGCATATAACCTACCTACACACATATTTCAGAACAATTTTCCCTCCTTACTGAAGTTACTGAACGCAATTTTGTATATTTATTTGTTACCTTGATCCAAATGGCACGAACCCCATGCTCGGTCTACATGTCAGCTACATATAGGAGTTGTTCCACCCAAAGGGCTTAATAACAGATTAGAGTTATGGGCCTTGATCTGCAACCTAAAATGATGATCCCCCAAAACATGTAATTAGTTTCAAATGGAAATCTGTAGTAGTTGAAGAGATGTGTACTTAATTCAGCCTATCCTTAATCTACAAGACATATTTCGCGTAAACCTAAAGTACGAAAGGGGGCATAATCATAAAAAAAGCTATTCATAGTTATAGGTATTGGTCAGTAAATTTGCTTCAAAACATTGAAAACATATATACTACGCTATTCCTTTATATGTAGTAGATATACAGATATGGTGTAGTTGCCCGCAAACTTTGACAAGGGGCATAATATTTCTAAATTGCAAGTCAGATTTATGAAACGTGTTCAGTAACCTCACACAATGACCCCAAACAAATACGCGAAGTTTCTATAAAATACCCGGAGCAGAAACAGTTGAACGTAGGTATTGGACTTTCAACTAAACAAATTTTCAAAGCGTAAAAAGACATAATTCTGCTAATCGCTGGTAAGAGTTATACGACTTTGTCAGTTACCTCACACAATGAATGCGTGTACACACGTGTTAAGTTGTAATTGAATATCTTTAGTTGAAACCATGATATGGAGATGCTGAACGTTTACCTTGAATTATTGAAGTACAATCAAGGGACATTATTCTGCTAAATTGCAGGTCAGAGTTATGGAACGCGACCTCACACAATGACCAGACAACATTTATGAAGTTCCAATTGAATATATGTAGAAGAACCGGTGAATTCAGATGATGCATGGTTACCTTTAACAGAGCATTGCGCAAGCTCCAAAGCAGACGCCAGTTTGGTGAGTAGTAATGCTCGGACTATTCGGTGAATAAATGATGCGCATACTGAATGATTGTACGATGTTACGTCATATGCGACATAATGGATTTGTTTGCAAATGTTTAGTGGAAGCATGTACGCAAAATAAAAAAAGTACTTCCCGACATATACCGCGTGAAAATACACAGGTTAGTCGAGAATCGATACATCCAGTCACGATGAGTACGGTGGGAAAACTTTCACAAATGCATCCTTGTCGTTTCAGGATAGTTGTGTTAATGCTTTTGTGGATTTACGGTAAACACATGTTTTGAGAAATATTGTATATGCTTTTTAAAATTTTAAGAAAAAGTAACTAGCACTGGAAAGTGAATGTTGTTGAGGGAAAGGTATTGCGATTTTGACTACTAGTATTGTGAACATAGAAAAGATAACATTTTAAAACAAAACTATGTTTTCATGTGAAAAACAACAACAACTTAACACACTAAATATGCATTATGGTAAAGGCTGCTTATGCCTTCTGATCCTAATATAATATTCATAACAAATGTGTAACAGATGAATATGACACATATGTATCAGTATAGTTTTCCTCCCATCATTTAACGTGCATTTTCTCAATAAACATCCGATGAGTAAACTCAACTTTATTCCAGCACTGCCGAGATAAAGCTGTCACGCGCAGAAGATTGGTGTAATCGTGTTTATATGCATGACTGACTTCAATTTTTATGCCCCCAGATCGAATGATCGAGGGAACTTTTGCATATTGAAAATAGTAACATGATATTTGGGATGCATGTGTATCTCATGCAGCTGCACATGTTGAGTGGTGAAAGGTCAAGGTCATCCTTCAAGGTCAAGGTCAAATATATGGCTTCAAAGCGCAGTAGGGGGCATTGTGTTTCACAAACACAGATCTTGTTATTTTTTTAATGTTTATCATGTTTTGATGTTTATAGTTGTTCTTGAATTGTTTTGACAAAGTCAACATTTTCTTTTTTCTT